>JAQGAZ010001096.1:0-36668 GCA_034692225.1 Polydesmus complanatus | reverse complement strand
TTAGCGGTCACAATTTCAAAAAATTTGAATTTAACGGTCAAATTTTCAAACCGCACTATAGCGAATCCGCACTGTTCGATACCGCACTAAGCGAGGTATTACTGTACAGTATATAATTTTTTTTTAAGTTAGCTGACATCGCAAATCAAAATCATAAAATAACACGTGTTAAACTCGCACGTTCAACTTGTTAACCTTATATGCTGCATGAGTTATTGCATTTTATTCCTATTTGGTGATGTATTTAATAAGTGATACTAAGGCTATCTAAATGCATAGCATTGCCAATCATGATGTGAGAGACAGTTTTTCTAAAGATTTTTTTTTTCCGTTAGTTTGAAGTCGTAATAGTGCAGGACTCCCTTCACCCACGCTTCGTAATGCGTTTTCACGAATAATCCAAATGGCTGATTAAGTTGAAACGGCGACTGTTTAACATTCGTAGACGGTTCCACGTTGTGTTGAAAATGAACCGATTTTCGATCAATTTGAGGATGAATGTGAAACGATTGATAGCTATAGTATTCATAACCAAGAAAATATTCAAAATCTACGTCGTACGTTTACAAATTAGTATTATTATTTTTTTTTTTTCAGTAAGTTTTCAAACTTTAAATTAGATCTACTCGTTTTTCGAAGGGATTCTTACGATAGCTTCTATCTTTCCTTCTTGCATTTGACCGGGGATTGGAATAGTAATTGGGGGGTCTATCTAAACAAAGAAAAAAAAAAATCACGAAATACTCGTAGTTACGAAATCAATTAATTGTAAGGCTATTGCTTAACAGCGCTGAAATATTTGATATTTTTATAAAAATTTATTTTTATTCAAATGGTAGAATCCTCATTAAAATCCCCGGCTATTTATACGAGTTAAAATCGAATTAAGATTATTTTTTGAAGTTTTTGAAAAGTGAGAACATCCTTAATGGAGAATTCGAGATTTTATGCTGAATTACTGATACAGTATTAAAATTCTCAATAGCTTGAAATTCTTTAGTATTACAGTGTTTGAATTCACCAACCAAGTTCAAAATTAAAATTTAATAGGTATTGCGGAAGAATTATTATTTGAAGCAAGGCGCGTAATGACGTTTTCAGTCGTTCTCCTTACGCTATTCCACGTCATGAGAGACTACCGCCATCTGGCGAACGACTGCGAAGCCACGATTAAAGGGCGGAAAGTTTTGAAGCACATAAAATGTATTTCATAGCACTTGAAAATATTTTTTTAAGCTTTTATAATTATTAAATCTTACATTGTTTTTGAAGAAATAAATTAAGGAATTAAAGGATGCAAACACTCGCTTACAAGAAGAAAACACTGGTTTAAACGTAATTTTAGAATGCGCACTCGCGCAAAATGAAGTATAAAGAAGTAACTATTGGCTCAAGTATAGAGTTTTATGAAATAAGCACTGACTTAAGTGAAGTTTAAGCAATTCAATGAAGATTAAAGAAGCAAACACTCGTTTAAACGATGCAGACCACTGTATACCTTCTCGGACACCCGGTATACATAAAACATTAAATCGCTTTATTTTTTTTATTTCAACTGTTAAAATTAACTCGTCAAAATAATTATATACCTGTATATAAAAAAAAGAAGAAGTTAATGCTTTTAAGAAATGAAAGTAAAACGGCATGGACTTAGGAGGTCACCTTAATCTCAGTTTCCTATCTTCAACTCAAAAAAAAAAAATGAAATTGAAAGAAAGAAAAAAAGGCAAAAAGATTGTTTAAAAATAAGAAGAAGAAAAATCTGAGGATTATTATTTTTGTTAGTAAATCGGAAGAATAAAAACATCAATCAGCGGCGAACAAATCCTTTAATCTCCGCGTCCATCCATCTGCCCATTCGGACTACCTTTACCCACCAGCCGGACTAACCACGGCCTAGGAAAAAAATGACAAAATGGTTTGGGCCCCAACGCGGTTTCTCATTTCTTTAAAAGTTGATTTAATATTCCGAAACAATGGGTTAAATTTTAATTTTAAAAAATCAGTTATGGTTATTGCATATTTCTAACAAAATCAATTAATTTTTAATTCTAAAAAAAATTGTCTAAAAAATAATTTTATTTTTTTTAAAAAAACGATTTTATTTTCTAAAAAAATAATTTTGTTTTCTAAAAAAAATGATTTTATGTCTTAATAAATAACGTAGTTACTTGATATAGTAATTTTTCCAGTCGTCATATTTCTGTGGGGCCCAAAAATATTTTTGTTTAGGACCTCCTAAGAGCTTAATCCGCCACTGATCCTACGTCCACCCAACCAAAAATAGAGAAAAAAAAAAAAAGGAAAACCGATTTAAATTAAAATTTTTGTCTCTGAACGTCTTAAGAAAAAGTAACCAAGGAAACTGCTGCGAGTGACGCAACTGTCCAATTCCCTATAAAAAGGACGGACGGCGTGACAGATACTTACAATTTCATTTTCTGCGGAATTTATCAATTAATAATAACTACAGTATATCTTTTATTTTTGGAAGAAGACAATAAATAAATAAAAGCACGCAGCATGATGTACGGGCTCGTGTACGTTACTTTGGCTGTGTTGATCGGCCTAACGGTGAATGGACAGCGGGTGGACGAGATTGGGGCCGCCGCCGTCAACGACGACCGATTTACGGCGGTGAGTGGCGAGGAAGCGCGTCTGCGCATGCTCTGCGCCGTTTGCCATCGACTTCCGCCAGCCCACATGACTTCCGCCGACGGAGCCAAACGAGGTTTCTGGGACAAAAGAAATTCCTTGAACGAAGATTACAGGAAAGGGAGGTACTTTTTAACGTCGATTCAGCTCCCACCAGGTTCGTTATTAAATACGGACACACAAAAATGTCGATACAACGAAATTTGTTTGGTAGCCAAAAATGATGACGCAACACTTTTTATTTTGGGGGTGAAATTTCGATCGATTTAAAAAGTTTGTTTTTGAGGGGGGAAAAGAATCATTTTTATTTTTGAAAAACAATTTTTGTGACGTCAATAAGCTCTTTTTTATAGCGTGACGTCATTTTATTCTTTAAGTAACATTATTATTACATGGAAGGTGAATTCGGCTTTTTTTTTAAAAATGAACTATATTTGTTTATTTAATTTTTTTTTTAAAAAAATTTTCGTTACAGAAATTTTTTAATTTTATTTTTTAAAAAAATGACTTCAGAAAATTGTTGAGTTTTTTTCATAGTGTGACGTCATTTGATTTTTTTAGTTTTATAAAATAATAATGTAGGGATGAATTTCTTTAAAATAAGAATTTAAAAAAGTAAATTTTAACACAAAATTCTCAATAAATCAAAAAATAGACAAAAAATTTGTTTAAAATTTTCATTTTTTTTTAATCAAATTTAAAAGTTTTTCATGTTAAACCGAAAATATCATTATAGCGAAATTATAATTTTTTTTTAAAAAAAAATAATGGTTGTATCGACATTTTCATCGCAGATTTTTTCTAAAATTTTCCTAAAATTAATTCAATATTTTTTTCTTTCTCTCCATTTCCGATTTCAGTTATTTATGATTATCCTCATTAAATTCCTTCGACGTCATCGAAAGTTATTTTTTATTCAAAAAAATAATAATATTTTTTTTGTTTCGAAAATTACCAATTTTATTTTTTGCGTGGAGTTTGATCAAAAATCGAAATACTATAGAATAGAAAATAAAGAATAATAACAATAATTGTGGATGTAAATAAAAGCAATTTGATGGCAATCTCAGTGGTTGAAATTCGTATATAAACCCGCGTGGATTTCTAGTTCAACCATCACAACATTTTCTGTTGACTCCAGTTAACTAACTAAAAAAGCATTACCAAACTATAAAAAAATCTTTTTTATTTCCTTTAAAAATGAAATTCCTTTTGATCGTCGCTGCTCTCTTATTCGTGGTCGCCAGTGTTGCCGAGTGCAAACCCGCCGATGGGGAAGCACCGGCCGAAGTAGCCGAAACTAAGACAGAAGGCCAAGAGGGTAATAATAATAATAAAATAGTAATCAAATAGCAAATAATATAAAATATACTGTATAATAAATATCATATTTCAATATAATAACTAAAAAATCTAAATAATAACTGAAACAATCAAAATAATAACTTAAACATGAGTTCATTGACTAAATTTATCAGCATTAGAATTAAAAATTCCAGAATAAAAACTTAAATATATTCCCCCAAATAAATTTAAAAAAATACGACATTTCAAACTTTCCAATTGCCTTAATAATTTATTTTAAAACATTGGCAAATTATTTTTGAAAGTATTTAACTTTAATATCTGCATTTTACCCATTTGCATTTTTGTGAGTTAATTGAAACTATGGACCAGTTTTCAGCGTGAAAATCTCGCTAAACTGACATTCAGCTTCATTCTTAAGACAAGATACATAGCTCAGCTATCTATCAGCTAAGTAGTAGTTTAGCTGAAGACTTTTTCAAGTTTCAGTAGTAAGCAAAAGTTGGAGTAAGATTATTTAATACTTTAACTGAAGCTCTCTGTTCGAACTGAAAAGTTGTCCAGAGAAGCAGTTGCAATCAATAAAGAGATTAATTGTTATTAAAATAAAAACGTGACATTGTTGCGCAGGCGACTCTTCTAGCAACTCTTCGGATGACTCTTCGAACAGCTCTTCTGACGAAGGAGACAAGATTAAGGAAGGTGAAGCCGCCGTCGATGCCATCGCCGCTCCAGCTGTATCCCGCAAACGCCGTGATGTGGCCGACAACACTTTGTCCAACCTCCAAAGCGCCTTCAACGCTCATCAAGACCTCTTAGCAGCTGTAAGCAATCGCTAAAATTTAACCTAAAAATTTATCTTCAAATTAACATTTTTCTCATCTTTTTTTTTCAATTTTATTTGAAAGGTTGCTGTATATTAAACCCCAAACTCCAGGAAATAAATTAAATCAATAATTTATTTATAATTTTAAAGAAAAAAAAAAAATTTAATAATGTTGACCAATAAAAATATAGTTTAGAATTTAAACAAAAATTTTGCGGTTTTTTTTTTAATTGAGTTTGAAAATGATTATTAAATTTAATTCCGCTTAGAATTTGGTTTTGTTTCAAATCTTCTTTCCCGGCGTTGAATCGCATAATTTGATCACATGATTTGTGCAGTTGGTTTATTAATATACTCGTACCTCAAAATTGAACTGCAAAATAAATAACTTAGATTGATTTTCTCTAAATTCATCATTCTGACTTCTCTCTAAATTTGTCACTTTAACTTTCCCCCAAGATCGTCATTCTTATTTTTCTTTTAAACTATCTTTCTGACTTTTTCTAACACTGCATATTAAAGTTAACGTAATTTTATGAAATGAAACGACGTTGATCACTTTGGAGGCTAAGAAAACAAATGCTGTATCACAAAATGCCTTTAAACGTGTTAAATCAGAAATAAATTAAGCATTACAGTCCGTTCAAATATGAAAAAATAATTAATTTTGTAAATGAAATACTTTCGGTATTGCTTAAAGCGGATGCTGCAATACTTTTAAAGAGTTAATAAATGCAGCAAACTTTAAAACTACAGTATAGCTATTCGTTGGATAACATCAAAACTGATTTCATAAAAAAATCATCAATCGAAAGAAGGCTTTTATTTTATTTATATAAAGTGCATCCTTTAACTCAAAAAGGAAAAAAGAAATGGAGATATCGAATTTCGTTGCCGCTTCATTTTCGTATATGCTGAAATTAATGCAATTGAAGCGAACTAACAGCATTAAGTAGTCAAATAAAGTTAAAAATTTGTAACTAATTAAATTAATTATGTCAACTATTCTCTTTTTAAGTAAATAATATGGTTTTACTTTGCAAAATTCTTTTTAAAATGTAAAATAAATAAATTGAAAAACAACTCGGTTTATCGGAGCCTGGATTGTCGTAGAATGGTTGATAGCAGCTCGGATTATCGAGACCGCTCTATATTAGAGAATAATTGTTAAAAGTAAATAGCGGAAACGTTATAAAAATTTATCGTTTACGTTTCTACGTTTTTACGTGTCACTGTATTCTATGGTAAACACCAATCTTGAATCTTGAACCGAGGTTTCCCATAGTAAAGTCGCTTTGTAAATAGAAATCTCTAGGCTTACATTTTTTTTTTTTTTGCACTTGAAATGATTATTTTAATCGGGTAATTAAAAAATAAACAAGAAAAATATATAAAATTAATTAATAAATAAGAAATTTTTAAAAAAATATGCATTTAAATAACTCGTAAACATAAACTTTTTCTTCTTCTTCTTTTCTTTTATAAATAAACGACATTTTTTTTTATTTTTCACGTGGTTGTTATTAATTTTTATCTTCGGTTTTAATAATTCTCCTATCGACATAAAAAGTGTGTTGAGAAATTCTTCAAAATTTAAATTTTCGTCAAATTTGAAGACTTTTTTCTTCTCCGAATTTTGATTAATTAGACGTACAAATACGAAATAATAATAAAAGAGAATGTGTGACTACATGATGTTTGTTTACAGCTGCCACCATAGTTTTTTTTTCAATGGGATTCACATGGATTATATTCACAATTAAAAGCGGGCGCCAAACAATAATAATTCGAAAAACAAAACAAAAAAATTATCATCATCGCTTATTATTTTCATCTCTTCCGTCAACTTTTTTTTTTTTTGGGTTGTTTTTTTTTTAAGGTCGATATGTGGGAGAGATATTATCGAGAGTACAAAAATTCATTTTCTAACTTATAATTAGCTATACAATCGCTTTTTTTTTTCATTTTTTTTAAATAAAAAAAACATTTTTTTTTGTTTTTTTTTTTTTGGATTTTTTCAAATATATATATAATTATATTTGTATACTGTACATTGTTTTTTTTTGGCCTACCATACGCACACACACACACGTTTCGATACGACGAACACAATAAAACGCTCTTTTTTATTCATTCATTTAATAAAAAATTAATTAAAAAAAAAATGAAAAGAGCGGTTTATTGATTTTTTTAACCATTCGCATTTTTTTGTTGTGGTTGCTATGTTAAAAAAAACAATATTGAAAGAAATTATTCGTAAAATTTAATTTTTATTAAACTTTTTTAAAATTTTGATTTGCAGGTTTATAAAAAAAATTTTTTTTTTGATTAATTTTTAAATATCATTTTTTTTTTTTCTGTCTAAGGAAAATCACGATTTGCGAAATTTCAACCAACAATTACTCGAAATCTAATTGAAATAGAGAAAAAGTTTTAAAAATTTTGATTCAACATTTTATTTTTTTTTTTCCTGCGTATATAAAAAAAAAATTTACTGTAATAATTAAATAACTTAATAAATTGAATAAAAACAACCCAAAAAAATCAACAAAAAAATGTTAAAATATTTATTAATTTTTTTTTTGGAAGCATTTTTATCAACTTAAGCTGTTTTTTTTTCTCCATTAAAATAATTTTCCGACGTTGAGCAATATTTTTGTTCTCTAATATTTATTTATTTATCTCCGCTCATTATAAATAATTGAAAACGTTGATGCTGACCACATGCACGACGTTCTACGAGATAAAAAAATAAAAAAAAAAATAAAAGGAAAAAAAAAAACGAAGCCAAAGCTCTTCCCATCCAATTTTACATCCGTTTCACTCTCCCGCGTTTCATCACGCGCGCGCACGTGTTTCTCTCTCGTTCCACTGTCCTGGGGGGGATTTCAATTGTCCTCTCATAATATGTATGTATATTTCCGTCGTCGAGGTCCACTGGCTTTTAGGCGAATGTCCGTTTACTTTTGCACAAAAGCGTTACGAGAATAAATACGGAACAGAAGACAACGTGACGTAAGATGGCTGCGCCGGTTGGTTGAAAGCGAGTGGCGGACGCGCACACGAGCAGGCAAGCAGCAACAGCACCACCGCTCCACCACCTGGGAATACTTCCGACTAAAACATTAAGAGAAAAATGCAATTAACGAAGGTTTCGTAATATTATTATTTCATTTTTTTTTTTTATTTTATTTGACGTCATTACGAGTGAGTGATACCTGAGGAGGAGGAGGAGGAAGAAGAAGAAGATGACGAGGATTGTGGCAGGTCTTTCAACGACACTAGATTTAAGTCTTCTGTTTTGTTTCCTTTGCGGGAATGTTTATACCGGAGGGCTGAAAAATAGATATAACAAAAAAAAAAAAGTTAATTGAATTGATAGAAAGGAATAAATATTGAATTTCCGGTGTTTAATATGTACAATTGAAATGGTTTTTGATACGCAATTGCACCTTTTGGGTGAAGAGCAATTGTCCAAAAAGAAAGAGCAATTGTTTAATAGAAAGAGCAATTGTTTAATAGAAAGAGTGATATGTTTTCGTGTGTTTTAATGTTATCAGTGCCGGATTACGGTTTTTTGGGGACACCTGGGCAGACTTTGTTTTTTTTTTTGAAGGTCCTTTAATAAGCTTGAATCTTGTGGAAGGTGATTTCCAGAAGAGCAAAAAATAACAATGTTTTGGAAAAATTTGATATATTTTTTTTTTTTTGCTTTCCACAGGCTAAACAAATTTTTTAGATTGTTAATGTAAGGAATTATTTAAGAAAATACCGGTAAATGAAGTTTGTAGAAAAATTAAGACACTTTTTTTAAGAAAAATTAAGACACTTTTTTTTAAGAAAAATTAAGACACTTTTTTTTAAGAAAAATTAAGACGCTTTTTTTTTTTTAAGAAAAGTTTAGACACTTTTTTTTAAGAAAAATTAAGACACTTTTTTTTAAGAAAATTTAAGACACTTTTTTTTAAAGAATAATTAAGACACTTTTTTTTTAAGAAAATTTAAGACACTTTTTTTTAAAGAAAAATTAAAACACTTTTTTTTAAGAAAAGTTGACATTGTTTTTAAGAAAATTTAAGACACTTTTTTTTTAAAGAAAAATTAAAACATTTTTTTTTAAGAAAAGTTGACATTGTTTTTAAGAAAAGTTAAGACACTTTTTTTAAGAAAAATTAGAAATGTTTTTAAAAAAAATTAAGAAATGTTTAAAAAAAATTTAGAAATAATTAAAGAACAATTAACAAATGTTTTTTAGAAGAATTGGTCATAATTTTTTTAATGTTGTCTATAGCGAAGTTTCCTATACTAGTGTATTTCTCTCTCGATTGGGGCCCTGTTTCGTTGCTTCAACTGAAATTCTGCATGAGAGGTCTTTAAGCATACATACTTTGGTTTCAACTTTTATAATTAAACTTGCCCCAATTTTACGTCACGAGATGTATTAATCTAGATTTAGTGATTTTAAATTTTAATACGGTAATTGAGATAAACATTCATCAAATGAGATTGTAGAACACGCGCTATGCGGTGCAGCCTTCTTATTGTTTACATAATGTTATTTGAATACGCTTAATAAGGGGGAGCATTTTCAATATTATTTTAATCTAAATTTCATTGGCTACAACCTAGATTTAATTTTTGGCGAAAATCAAATTTTGGAATAGGAACTAATTTGTATTATCATAATAAACCGAGATCAATGTAAAACTAGATTAAGCGTTATTTTATTTCAACAGTTGGGGATAATTTTTTTCTTTTCTTAATTTCAGATCTAATTTAATAATATTCTACTGTTGCATCTACTCAATTAATTTCAACCCTTATTTTTTTATTTAATATTTAATTTCGCTCACGTACATCACTTAAAGCATTTCCGGAACTTGAAAAATTATTCCATTATTATTATTTTTTTTTTAAAGAAAGAAAGAAAAAAAAAAAAACAACTCCCTCTCCGTGTGTTACTCGGCTTAATATTAATCTCCAAAAGTTTTTTCATCTCTCTCAGCGTGAGAAAAAGTTCTAATAATAATTATTATTATTTTTTTCCGGGCAAAAATAAATAATACGAAAGTGACGTGAAATGAATACGCACGTCCGGTATGATTGAAAAAACTTTTTATACAATAGTTGAATGTATAAAGAGCGCCGCATTTTTTTTTTTTCTACTTCTTTTTCCGTTCTTATTTGTGGCGAGTAATAAAGAGAGAGTGGAATAGCGTTTGTCACGTGTTTCGAATGCATACACCTCACTCACTCTCTCATTCAATGCATAGAGATGTATGTGTGTGTGTGTTTGTGTGTACATAGAAAATATATTTATTTATTTATCTCAGAGACAGCATTTCGATTAGCTGCTTGACTGTCATTTAGCCTTTTTCCCTCTGTATATAATTATGAGCTTCTTAGAATTCAAGACGGCAGAGTTTTATGTAATAAACGAAAAGCTCTTCCGTTCTGCTTGCTGATTTTCGCTTTAGCCACCGCCACGTGTTACGTTAGGTGGCGGAGGTTGGCCGCCGCCGCTGCCGCGCGACGTGTAAACATCATTGGGTCGTAAACATTCATGAGCTACACGTAAGTTTCGGGCTTTGCTAGTGGACAAAATGTATGGAAGGGGAATTAAAGGAAAAAGGTTCTCTGGGGAATTTCGACTGATTTCTTCTACAATTTACTACAATTACTCTCCTTCTGTGTTTTACATAACATTCTCTCTCTCTCCGCTGCTGCTAATGCCAGAGCCGTCCGAAAAACACTATTAGTGGGGCCCCCCAAAAGAGCCGAGAGATGGGTATTTGTTGCCCTTGGGCTTTTTCGGGTCATTCGGGCGAGTGTTTGCTACTTTAAACTCTATTTGCGCGAGTCTTTGCTCTCTCAAACTCCATTTGCTAAAACTAGATTTAAGCAAGTGTTTACTTCCTTATAATTTATTAGAGCGAGCGTTTACTCCATTGGAGCGACTGCTTATTTATTAAAGCTCAATTTGCCCAAATGCATGTGTTCTAAAATTCCATTTGCGCGAATGTTTACTTTAAAAAACTCAAATTACGCGAGTGTATTTAATCCATAAAATTCAATTTGCGCGAAAGTTTACTATCTAAAAATCCTATTTGCGCGATGTTTATGCTTTAAAAGTTTTCTTTTTAAAAACGTCTACTTGTATTAAGCAAGTGTTAACTTCCAAAAATTCTGTTTCACCCTTTTTTTTTGAAGTCATAGTTATTATTGCGAACGTGCGAAACGGGCTTTAGGGCCCTGCGGCTGACCAACGTCCGAGTCGGCCCTGGCTGCTGCACCAAATTCGACCTCTAATAACAACAACTCTCAAAGTCAGATTATTCCACTTACTTTGGTCACTATCTTGAACACGTAGAGAACTGGGATTTCGATAACTCGAAAAATTTTCATTCTTGGAAAAATCTAAATAAAAAACAAAAAAAATAAAATAAAATAAAAGAAGAGTAAAAAAAATATCAGATTAAATCTCTTGCAAAAAGCAGCAAAAGTTGCAGCAACAATGTAAACTTTGCTTAAAAGCTTTGTTAATGCCGGCATTTAATCCGATCAACTAATTGGAGCTGTTGATGAGCCGCAATAAAGTCTGATGACGTTATTAAGACGGAGGGAAGTTTTTATTTCGAAGTAGTTAACGAGGTTGAGGTGAGATTCGTGCGCGTATAAAGGGGGTCAGTTGAAAGGTCAAAAGTTAAGAAAATCAACTAACGAAGTTTCAGCATCTTTTTTTTTTTCTTCTTATGGATTTTTATTTAAGAAAAGAAAAATAAAAAGCGAATTTTTTTTTTCTTTTTAATTATTTTCGGATATATATTTTTCTGCGATGAAAAGATGGAGATTGAGCGGAGGAGATGGAATCTTTTTCGTTTTCGCACTTTCTCGCCTATGCGTATGTGCGCGCACATGCTAATGAAATTTGCGCTGCTTATAAGCTTCATTGTTATTATTTTCGCCTCGTCTCGCTTTCTCTTGAATTATAACTAATACTTTTGTTGTGGGTTTGAAATATATCTATAGACCGAGAGAGGGAGAGAGAGAGAGATGGAGGAAAAGCGTCATATTGATCATCTCAGGGGAGTTTTGACACGTGCTACAAATAATAACTACAAGCATGAGTTTTGTGTCTGTTAATCTAAGAGAGGAGGGGGGGGGGGGGAATGAAAAAAAAAAATAAGGGAGAAATTGTATGGGAAGAAGATGAAGTTGTTCCATCTTCCATCATTCTATGAACACGAATCATCCATAAAACATCCTACGGCCAGAACGATGATATCGGAAAGACCGATGCCAGAATGATGCTGGCGGAAAAAAGGAAGGGAGGGGGGGGGGAGCTGAGATAATTTCTCAGGGATGATAAAACAAAGAGAGGAAGAGAGAAGGCTAGGGGGAAGGTCCTTTTCCCCTTACAATAAATATTTGAGTGGGTTTTATACACTTTTCTTTTTATTGTTATTATTAGACAAAAAAATGAAATCTTTCCGGTAATAACTTTTGTTACGTGTTTTATTTACTGGCGATGGACTTTTGTTATCAATGAAAAAAATAAAGTTTATTTAATAGATAGAAAGCTAGACAAATATTTAATTATTAATCTTAGTTACTTTTTTTTTTTTTTTTTTTTGAATTTCATAAACAATTTTGTTATCTTAAATTTCTTAAAAAGTTTGCTAATGTTTCATAGAAGTGTTTTTACTTTTACTTAAAAGGGTTCTGTTTTTTTTTTAAAAAAAGAATTTACTAAATTTGGTCTCAAAGAGTTTGTTAATTTTTTTTTAATTTTTTTAAATTTTTAAAAACTTTAAATTTTATCTTTAAATTCTTAAAAATTTCTATAAATTTTATCCTTAAATTCTTAAAAATTTCCACAAATTTTATTCTTAAATTCTTAAAAATTTCCTTAAATTTTATCCTTAAATTTTATCCTTAAATTCTTCAAAATTTCCAGAAATTTTATCTATAAATTCTTAAAATTTACATAAATTTTATCCTTAAATTCTTAAAAATTTTCATAAATATTATCCTTAAATTATTAATTATTTTCCTTAAAAAAATTTCTTAATTTTTATTGTTAAATAATTTTTATTGGATTTTATACACCATTTTTTCGTCACTATTAATACACAAATCTGAATTTTTCATTAACAACAATTTTTTTTTTTCGTTCCCGTTTTATTTACTGGCGGCGATGGACCTGTCATCACCAGAAAAAAAAACTATACTTAATGACCAGAGAGATAAAAGTGATTAAATCTCTAATCCGAGCTTATATTCTTTTTCCCGAATTTCATAAACAATTCACGAGAGGCGACGACTTGCGTTGTTTTATTTACAGAAAAAAGTCAATTTTGTTTTTATTTTTAACGTAATACCGCGAAATCACGGAGCAAATAAAATGACGCTTTTAAATATTTAATGACGAGGGGAAACAAAAAAAAAAAATTGCTTGATAGTAAGTGATATTGGACGCGAAGAGATAGTAGTAGCCTTTTTATTAAATGTAATATTAATTAACGTTGATGCGAGAGAGCACAATTTACTCAAACATACAACCTATTAATTTCAGCTTGTTATCGTTTTAATAAATAATCTTCAAAGATGGTTAAAAATGATATAATTCCACTGTCTAGTCTCTCGTTGTTAGGAGGGAGGGAAAAAAATCAATTTTCTCTTTTAGCATCGTTCTGGTTACGCTTGGTTTCCGGCGGCCGTTATTTTAATTAAAGCTTCGTACAATTGCTAACTACTCGTCTCATTTAATTAATAATTAATTAATCGAGTATTGTTGACTTAATAAGTGTTTGGAGTGAGTAGTTAAAGGCGGGTTAAGCACTCTCTTTTCTCATTAAACCAACTCAAATAACGCATGGAATAATTATTACTGTATTTACAAAATGCAAAAGCTCAAATCAATGCTGACAACTTCAAAGTAGAGGCTTAGGACAGCTACTCACCAAAGGAAAACCCTCCCTTAATCTTAATAACCGTTCTGGAACCTTAGAAGTGGAACCATGAAAGCTTACATTTGGTTGGTCTTCGTTTAAGTAAACGGATAAATGTAAGCTCTCAGCTTCTTTTTAACATTTAGGCAACACTTAAGTGGTACCTCCAAATAAAAAAAACTTGGTAAGCAGTCACTTGACGGTTTACTTATGCATAAAAGCGCAAAGTAAAAATCAAAAAAAGCGAGTGCCGAATCCAGTAAAATATGAGATGAGGTGGGGTATGTTTTTCGATGTTTCAGCGTTTGTCAGGTGTCGTGTTTATTCTTTCAATATGGAAGACTATACTGTACTCTGGAAGTTTGTTTTTGTTTGGATAGCTCGTTTGTCGAGTGTAGGGGAGGCGGAGCTAAACAGCTGTTTATTTCAATTGGTTGTTAGTAGGCGAACGCAATGGAACGGCACAAACATGGCCGCCACCAACGTTTGCATGACTTGCCATCACGTTTACGTGTAAAGATGCCTTTTTTTCTCTCGCTCACTCACTTCCTGTCTCTCTCATCGCACTTTTTACTTTGAAAAATAATAAATAAATAAATAAATAAAAAAAAAAAGTTTAAAAAATAAAGAGAAAAGAAGCCGAAAAATGCTATGAACCAGAATGAATGCGCACGTAAAACAAGTCCTCTTTCTAAATTCATAAGCGAGAGTCTTGCGCATGTGCAGTCAGCCATATATCTAGCCTTTCTCACGCATGCGCAATCTTTACATTGCGGTTGTTTGTCGTTTGAAGAGAGGATGAGCATTTTATTGTCGTTTATTCGGAAATAAATTTAAAAAAAAAAAACGAGAGGGAAACCCAGAGAGTTTTATCATAAAGGCGCAAGACGGCGTCCACCGCCTCTTTTAATGAACTAATTTTGCAAAGAGTGAGTGAGAGCGAGAGAGAGATTTTTCGGTTCCAGCTCTTAATTTTTAGCGCCAAGTGGCGTTGTTTGCCTGAGAGATTAAAATATGTCGGCCATTAATTCCAATTGGCCATTTTCGCCTGTCTGTCTCTTTCGATGGCTCATTAGACTCATTCGTTCTCTCTCGCTCTCTCTCACTCGCTCACCACCAGGCACCACTCGAAAACGTTAACACCAGCGCACTCTGCACGCACAAGTATTTGCCCGTTGTCATGCCAACGCAGCAGACGCCGTTTGATGCGATGTTGATGGTTAAGTTTCTCGCATTAAATGCAAACATCCGTTGGTAAAACGCCTGTTAAATGATATTGTTGCTTATTATTATGCTAATGCAACTCCCTCGCTCTCTCTCTCTCTCTCACTCCCACTCACTCTCTCGTCATGGCTCTGGTTGTGAAGTGAAAATGCGATTAGCACATGCTCGATAAGTGTTGTCAAACTTTTCTCTCTCTCCTTTTAAATATTTTATTTTTTAAAAAAATATATACATGTACTGTACTCGTATACTGTATATAGGTTGCGTACATGTATATTTAATTTTATCTAAATAAAATTTATTTTTTGCTTATTATTTTTATGAGTGATAAAAAAACTCCCCCACCCGTCTGACAATGTTGTGGGTAAAAAAATTTTATTCAAAATTTCAGACATGTCATTTTTATTTTTTTTGGATTTGAATTAAATTTTAAATTTTTAGATGCGTTTATTTTGGATTATAATTTTTAATTTAATGTTTATTTTTTTTAAAGGCTTTTTTTTAAGGGGTTTTTTTTAATTGTAGTAGAACTTCGATGGTTCAAATTTTGAGAAATGGGAGCAAAATTCATCGATATTATATTGCATTAACATGATTTCCATTTAGCGGAATTGAAATAAAAACAATAAGTAAATAATAAATAATTATTATTGTTTTATTCTTCGATTGATTTTCTATTCATTGAAAAAAAATATATGTTTGTAGTTATGAAATTGCTTCGCTTTGATTTATTTGAGGTTCAAAATTCGAACTAAATGAGATAATGTTAAAACCAATTTGGATTAATAGGATTTAGTTTGCTTCAAATTAGAATTAGCCAGGCTTATTTGCTCAAAATTTAAATCAATTGAGGTTTTCCTATTAAAATTTTAA
Source organism: Polydesmus complanatus (assembly GCA_034692225.1). NCBI lineage: Eukaryota > Metazoa > Arthropoda > Diplopoda > Polydesmida > Polydesmidae > Polydesmus > Polydesmus complanatus. The sequence continues at coordinate 20,834 of JAQGAZ010001096.1, read as the reverse complement.
ATTAATAAAGTCTCGTTGTTTGAAATTTTTGAGGCTTAAAATTGGAATTAATTTTTCTAAAACTACTTTTAATTAGAAACATTTTTTTTTCTTCATCCGAATTATTAAAATTCTTTTCATTTCAATTGGAAAGCATTCCAATTCCCTAGTTTTTTTTTTCAATTCCTCGAAGTTCGAATGATCGAGGTTCTACTGTAATTTATTAAGACCTAAAAAAAAAATAAACAACTATAGATTCTTGTTTACGTCTTTTTTTTTTTATTTGTTTCTCATTTAATTTAATGTAAATCCTTCTGTTTTCTATTTGAGAGAAAGGAAAAAACCAAACGTACTGTATATTGAGTACATACCCAAGGAAGTCACCTTGGTCTTAAGTTAAACATTCCTCCAATTTGTTTACCCATGGTTGGACTGATCGAAACAATCACAGCTACTTTTATCCCCCTCCCCTCGACCCCCTCAAACCCCCCTCCCTTTTGCCCAAACTCCCCTCAAATCTTCACACAACAAATTTTCCTGCTTCTCATTCTCTATCCTTTTGTTGTTATTATTATTATTATTCTTTTTTTTTTTCGTTGGGCTTTGTACATTTTTCTGCTGTCGATTCGTGTTGTATTTCGCCGTCTGCCACCAGGGGACCAAAACCTTTGGAAATAAGAAACGAGTTCTTTGGTGCAAGAAATCGAATTTTTCCTTTTTTCCTAACATTTTTTCCTACACTCACTCTTTCGTTCGGAGAGAGAGATAAACCCCCACCTCTCCTCTCTCTCTTTTTTTTTTCTTTTACTTATTTTCCTCCCTCTCAAACCTCCACATTTCCCTTGTGCAAATTTGATAACGCGTGAGATGCACGCTGAGTTATTTTTCATTTAATTTATGCGAAATAGCTGTGCTCTTCCTTCAAATATGGTCGGTAGACATACGCCCACTGTGTGTGTGTATGTGTGTAGTGTTTGTGTTGAAGGTGTGATGGGGTGAGGGAAGGATTTTTTTTATGCGCTCGGTGGGACGTCTCGCATCTCTTCTGCAAATAATAATAAAAAAAAGAAGAGAAAAAGTGAGGATTTGCTGTTAAAAAAAATAGTTGCTCTATTCAAATTCTCCACCTTTACCAATTTTTTTCTTCTTTTTTTCCGTCTCCATCACTCTGCCTCTCGCGCATCTGCTCAACTTTCGATTTAACATCCCAACGCCCTTCTCTCTCTCTCTCCTCTCGTAGATCAAGCCTATGATTTTTAACACCACCCACAACTAGGAAAACAATACCGCCAAAGAAAATGCGCACATCTTACCTCCTACTTATCCTCCCACCTACTGTTTTTCTATATTTTATGACGTGTACCCCCTTCAATCTACTCTATTTCGCCACGTCATCTGGTACGACTAGTCTCATCATCATTTTACTCCATCAGGTGATACAAGATTAAACACGGGATTTTTTTTTTTGATGTATTTTTTTTTTTTTTTACATTTTTCTTTCCTTCGTTTTAAGTAAATAAAGTTAAAAAGCTTGCTGCAATAAGCGGATATCTCTATTTTTGCTAATTTTTGAGGAAGTAAAATTTTTTTTATGGATGCATGGGTGAAATTTGTATGTAAAAATGTGGTTTGCATAAAGCGGAGTGAGCGTTTAAATCTTGTTTTTGCACAGAATGAAGGTTTAAAAATGCTCTTTTAATGGATGAATACATGCAATAAATACCAAATTATTGTGCAGATGGTTTACTAATATAACTCAAAATGAAACAGCAAAATAAATTGATTGATTTTTTCTAAAATCATCACTCTGATTTTCTCTAACATCATCATTCTGAATTTTTTTCTAAAATCACCATTGTGAGTTTCCTTTAAATCAACAATTTGGTTTCTTTCTAAAATCATCACTCTGACTTTTTCTAAATTCGTTATTTTGAATGTCCTTAAAATCAGCAAACCGACTTTTTCTAACACTAAATTTTACCTGTGCAAAAATATCTAAATATGTGTTGCTCTACTTTGCAGTAGTCGATAGAAGACTATTATTTATTTAATGATAAAGTACAGAATTAACTCAAAGAGTGGAAAAGAATGGCGATGTTGTGATTATTGCTGCAAGCTTTTCAATTTGTTCATTTAAATTATTTTAAATAGAGTTTTAAACAATAATTAAAGAGTGATTTAATTGTTCGAGGGGGGATTTAGTTAATTGTTTAAATAGGCGCTTAGTTTCTGCTATTAATTATGCAAAAGCTTTAATTAAATAGTTTTGCACGTTTTCAAACGATAGGTAAATTGATGGTTGAAAAAAAAAATACTAGTAATTAAATAATTAAGGCACTGGTTGAATGGAAATTGATCCTAATTAAGCGGATGGTGATTGCGCGCGACAATTAATAGAACAGATTTCAATTAATGTAATTTGAAGTTAGTTTTTTTTTTATTTAAAAAAAATAATCGTTTGAAAGATTAGAATTAATTCTGCTGTTTACTTAAATTTAGATGCAAATTTACTAGCAAGTATGTGATTAAAGTTCCGAAATGTGCTAAAGAGGATAGTAAAATGGATAATTTTATGATTTTTAAAATTATTTTAAGTAAATAAAGATAAAATTTTGTGTCAACAAAAATAAATAAAGGGGGAGACAAATACGAAAAAAAATAAATAAATAAAAAAAATTCCTTATTTGTTGTTTAAACAGTTTAAAATTAAATGCAAATTTTGTTTCATTTTATTTGAAAATTAAAAGAAAATTAATTTACATGAAAATGTGCTTACCTTCCGTTTTCGAAGAAACATAAGTAGAGAATGAGCTAGGATTGGCAGTTGGAGCTTCGGTTTCTATAAAAATAAAAAAATATAAATTAATTTAATTTAATTAAAAAATAAAAGTAAACTAAATTATATATAAAAGTAAAAAAAAAAAAAACAACCTAAAGACATTTTTAATTAAACTTCCCTCTACTTAATTTCATTCGTCGCTTAATAGAATCTGACGTTAAAGATCAAAAAAGTAGGTCAATTCCGTATCGAGTTAAAAGTCAAAATTGAAGAAGGGGGAGAGAAAGCAAAAAAAAAATGTATCTCACAAAATTTTATTTACCCCTTCTTTTTTTTTTTGTTAAAAAAAAAACCTTTATATTTTATACGTTTTCAAGGAAAAAAAAATATTATATTTAGGAACAATGTGTCGCGCGTAATATAATTTTACTCGAATTTCCAAATATTGATCGGTGTCGATTACAGACAGAGTGATGGAAAAGATGAAAGCTGGGAGAAGAAGGTTTTCTACACGTGTTTATGAGATGAGTGTCGTGTGTGTGTGTGTGTGGGTGAGGGTAAAGGGGTGGGGGAGGATAAGGGTGAAGAATTGGGGGAGGATAGGGGTGAAGGGAAGAGGGGGGAAAAGCTGAACATCTTTCAATTTAGAGGTCGCTGAAAAGACGAGGAATCGATTTGAAAATGGAATTTCTTAAGTTGTATTTGCGTTTGGGCGAAAGAGAGAGCGAGAGAGGTAGGGTAGGTGTGTTTGAGAGGAAGTGTTAGAGGGTGGATGGGGTTGGGGAGGGAGAGAAAGATGTTTAAGACGAAGGTTTTTGGATCTTCAGTAGGCAAAATGAAAATTGATGTCGCTGTACGAGTAAAAGAAAAGAGAGGGGGTGGGGGAAGGAGAGAGAAGAAGGGGTTGGGTTTAGGGTTGGAACACACTTTGATCTGTTTGATTCTCACCGAAATGGATTTTGCTTTGCTTTTTTTTTTCGCCTTCCTCCTCCATCTTTCTGCCTCTCTCCTCTCAGTACTTCGGTCTCCTTTACTACCCTCCCCTTACACCTCCCCTTTTCCATCCACTTCACTACTTATACCCTCCTCTCTCTAACACCAAACCCCCTACTTTTCTTACTCCATGCCCTTACGTCAAAACCCCTCCTCTTCCTTTCCATAACCTTCCGCCTTTTTTCTACCTAAGCTGATTTTCACATTACAACTTAAGGTCTTTCAACTTGAGAGGTTAAAGTTGCTAGGTGCCAAAGTTGCAGCAACTTATGCCTCTCACGTTTCGACAGTCTCGGCTAAACATTGTGTACGAGAATAATTTGGAGATATGTGGTCGCGGGAAGTCTTAATTGGTTAATCAAAATCGTGCATCTGTTATCATAATAAATTAATAATTATTGATTTAATTTTGGATATACACGGTGTCAATAGAAAAATGAACCCAACTGAATTAGTATTAAATCGTTTTAATAGTGGAAAACACATGGATAAACTTCACTTTAAAGACTTAAATTTAACATTTAATTGTTCTATTCTGTGTTTAAAATATCCACATCTGGTCACAACATAAGCAGTAAAACGAATTTACCACTCCCTATGCGCTGCTCTGAATCCAGCTTAATCGACACTCTCTGTGCCTCTTGCATACTGTACGTTTACTTCCATGTTTCGTTATTTTGTCTTGTTAAGTTGTAAACCTTTTCTTGCATTACACCCCATATTCTACCTAATTTATGAGTTATTGAAGAAGAGCGCCAACGCATAAGACGAATTTGATGAACTTGATGGTCTTATGGCATATCAAAGAAAGAATAAATTGGAACAACCACTTAGTGAATTCAGAGCTAGGCTTAATCTCTTAATGTCTGGATGCAAAAAAAAATATATTATAATTTGGGGGCCTGAAGAATCGATCAAAGCATCAAAAATTGGGACCTATTAAATTTGGAAGAAGAAGTGTGTCGGGCTTTCGAGTAGAGATCACGCAACTGAGGCAATTTCTTGCATGTGCTCGACGCGAAAGATGGCACTTTGTTTACTCGTTCGCACGTCCAGAAATCCTCCTCCAAGAAGCACTCGAAACGTAGGAGTTGAAAGAAGCAAGTTGCCATGTGAAAATCCAGCTTACTCTCATTTTCCATCCACTCCTCCTATCTTCTTCCATCACTCCCTCTTTTTTTTTTCTTCTTCCGTTCTAACTCCACCCATCTTCCTTTAACCTCCTCTCCTCACCCCCATCTTTCTTTACATTCCCCGCTTTTCCCTTTACACAAATATTTCTCCATTCTCCCTTTATCATCATCAACATGTATGTGGTGAGTAGTGACGACGAGGGAGCCTTGAAGTGGGTGGGAGTGGGTGAAAGGGGAAGGGAGAGAAAAAATGTCGTAAATGCGTACGTGAGACTTTGCTTAAATTTCTACTTTATCACTCTACTGAACGCATCCATTGATTTTATCTTATGTTCTAACATAAAAACTTTTTTTTTTTTTTTTATATATTATATATCTTAACTAATTAAAATAGTTATTGTATTGGAATGTCAAGAAAAATAATAATAATAATAAAAAAAATCGAAGCTTTTAATTATTATTTCAAATTATTAAGCCTCGCGAGGAAAAAAAAAAATTACAACTTAATTAGATAATTAGCAAATTAATTGAGCCGCATTTTGAGAAATTAAGAGATTAATTTATAATTCGTTTGGTTTTTTTTTTTAAAAAAAATTATATGTATATTATTTAGAAGGAGAAGAAAAGAAAAAAAATCAATGAATCATAAGATGGTAGGAAACGCGAATTAAATATTTACGTGAAAATTTGATTAAAAATCTGGCGAATGACATGTTTATAGCCCAAACCTTTCAGTAAAATCGTAATGGGAAACACTCTGATAATTACAAATTTTTTTTTGGATTTATATACGAGATTGTTTACCTGAAATCAATTTATCTATTATTTAAAAGAGAATTGAGGCAAAAAAAAAAAAATTTAACCTTCCTCGTATACGTATACGTATATACACAATTGCCTTATTTATTTAAAGCTTTACAAATCTAAGTAAAACATACATATATATTTTCCAATATTTTTTTCTTCATCTTAATTTTTTTTTCTTTTCTCTCCCAGAACGATGCTAAAAGAAAAAAAGAAGAAGAGAAAAAAATCTTTCTTTAACCTGAATGATGCCTCCAGAATTTTTCTGTCAAATGTAAATGTTGTGCTTTATTTTTTTTTAAAATGAAATCGTGATTTGCATAGTTGATGCGAAGATGTTTAAAGGAGGAAGAAGCAGAAGGGGGGGAGGAGTGAGTGGGTTGTTTTTTAAACAAGGGGTGGAGCCGAAAGAAGAGGAGGATGAAACACACACACACACACACACAGCGAAAAGAGGCGTATAAATAGGAAATAGAAGAAGGAGGAGGAGAAGAGGAGCCTGCAGATACACAGCAGTGATGCTCACGTAAAACATTGATTTCTTTTAAACAAACATTTACCAACGAAATTTTCTTTTTCAACATCTTCTCATCCTCCTCCCTCCTCTTTCTCCCAGCATCTCCATCCATCTATCTCTTATTCCTTCTTCTCCTATACAACTATATATTTCTTGTTTAAATTTTGTAAACAAAGAAACGCTGTCCAATCTAACGTTGGTGATGAACTGAAGGATGGTTTTTTTTTCTTTGTTTTTGATCTCGCGAGTGGAGTGGGAGTGAGTGGGGGGAGTGACAAACAGGTGCTGAGTTGAATATCGATAGGGTTAAAAGAGATGTTAACCTCCGCTTGATCACTAAATATTTCGCCGCCTGGATCTTTCGACCTCCCCAATCCCCTCTACTTCTCTCTTGTCAGTCGTTTGTGTGTGTGTGTGTTTGGTGGCGCCATCTGCGAACGAGCGCCTTGTTTTTGTTTTTAGAATTAAAGTCACGTTCCTGTGTATGGCGTCGAAACGAAAATGAAAGGAAAGTTATCTATCGTTCTATCCCATCGCTAGTTACTCTTGTAATCTGTCGCTTCCAACACCATCTCTCTCTCTCTCTCTCTTGGCGCACCTCTGGCAATTACTCCGTTTCAAAAGAGTGATAGAGGAAGAAGAGTGATGGGTGGGTATGAGGATTGGGAGGGAAAAGGGGGAAGGGTGATGGCTTAATTTAGCCACCATCTACAAATCCCTTTTGATTAGGTCAAGAAATGAGGGTCATTCAAACAAAAGATGGACGTGAGATGAATTTGATTTTCTAGGAGAGAAAGATGAAAAGAAGAGGAGGTGGGGAGAGGAGGAAGATACCTCTCGCTCTTTTCATCATTTTCACTAAATGAGTGTGTGTGTGGAAGTCCAAGGCGACCTCGTGGGATTAGATCAGCGTTTGAGGCCCGAATTATTGAGGGGCCCGCTTTTGTAAAAATACCAAAACAAAGGAAGGAAATTGGGGAAATTATTAATTTTCTTAAAATAATTGTTAATATTCTTTAGAAATTTGTCGATTTTCTTAAGAAATTTGTCGATTATATTGGATAATTTGTTGATTTTTTCAAAAAATTTGTTGATTGTCTTAAAAAATTAGCTGAATTTTTCAAAAAATTGGTTAATTTTTTTAAATTGTTTGTTGATTTTCTCAAAACGTTTGTTAATTTTTGCAAATAACTCCAAAAATTGTTGAATTTCTTAAAAATTGTGTTAATATTATTAAAGTCTGATTTTAACTTTAAAAAAAGCTATTGTTAATTTTCAACAAAATCGTATTCTAATTTAATAAATTTGTTAATTTTCTTTAAGATTTGTAAATTTTTCCTAAAAATGTTGTTTATTTTCCTAAAACATTTATCTATTTTCCTGAAAATTTATCTATTTACCTGAAAATTTAATTAATTTTTCTAAAAGTTTAATCAATTTTCCTAAAAACTTAATTAATATCTTCAAAAATTTAATTAATTTCCTTAAAAAACACTCTTTAAAAATTAAATGTATTAAGATAGAGCTAAAAATTAGTCAAAATGTTTTATCAAAACATTATGTTTGGGTATGAGAAGGGCAAAGTCCAGCATTATTTCTTCCTTCCGGGAGTTTCATTTTTGTTACCCAAGGGGCCCAATACCAAAAAATGTACATTAGTCCGGCACTGGTCGGCAAAAAGTCGACACATCACATCAAATTTTCGTTTTGCAATTGACTCTTTCAATCTTGACTCTCACCCAAACACACTCCTTCACCCAATAACTCAACCAATGAGACTAGTATTATTTTTTTTTTATATATATATGAGGGAAGTTTGATTGGAAATTAAATTAATTAGGGTTTTCGATTTGACAGACTCTTTAAGTAGGATGGAGAGTGATCCAGAGTGATGGAAAATGTGAAGAATGCGATTAGAGTTGTCTGCTAACTCACTTCGCTAATCACTTGTTTACTCAGTCAGTCAACGATTTCTCGGCTACCAATTCGTTCGCCATTTAATTTAACACGTAGACAGAATTTTTTTGCTCCCTCCCTCTCTACACTCTATATACAGTACATGTATCGCAATCAAAGATGTATTTATGAGAGGGCGGGGGGGAGTTTGGGTATTATTGTATCGATAGGCTTTTCAGTTTAAGAAAGTCGATAAAGCTATAAAACAGAGTGCTGGGGGCCCCAAAACTATTTCTCCCCGATACGATAATAATAATTTCTATTGAATATAAAAAAAAGGAAGGAATTATTTTAATAGTTTTCCTTTTTTATTTTTATTTTTGGTGGAGAATTATGAGCGCGGCGATCAATAGCATTAAAAGTGGTCTTTTGGGAAGGTTTTGAAAAGTATATAAAACCGGGGAATTGCGGCATGTCACCCACACTTTTGCCTTTTGTGTAGGTGTATTCGCTGCTTTATATAGGTTTTTTTTTATTGATAAAAGTTATAAAATATTTATAAAATGTTGTTACTTTCAAAATATGTAAATACGGGTTTATTTTTATGTCTGAGGGTTGAATATTGTTGTACGAAAAATACTTAATTCAATTGTGAGTATTCGAGATTTGATGTGTTGTTGAAACATTCCGCTTTATACAATTGGCGGCAATTTAGCTGGTTTAAATTTATATATTTAATAAAACGTAAGCCCAAACTTTATTTTATATGTTTCTTAATAGTTAATACTTTTGTACTAAAAGTTTCCCACCATCCCCGATATTTGAGAGAGTTAAATCGACAATATTGCTAGAGGAAGAGAAATATAAAAAGGATGCAAGTGCCAAGTACCAAAAAAAAAAAAAATTTTTGAGAAAAATAAGTTTAAATTTGCTGAATTTATTTTTTAAAATAACCGTCAATTATGTTATACGTTTTTTTATATTTAGCATTTTCAAAATAGTACCGAAACAAATTATTATGAAAAACTGAACATTTTTTTGAATGAAAATTTAATATTAATTAAAAAAGTTGGAAAAATTTAAAATAATAAACAGCTGTAAAAGTGACACCTGAATGCTATGTGGGGAGCAATTTAAGCATTAAAATAAAGCTTAACGACATTACCATTCTTTGTGATAGCATGGGTACATACAGCTTTTTTAAAGAAAAAAATCTCAATTTTTAAATAATGGTACTTTCATCCTTTTTTTTTATTTTCCGATATAAATTCATCCAGATTTCTATCTTGTTTACATTTTGAATTCTTTTCAATTATTATTTTATTAAGGTTTATTCCCCCCCTCCCCCTCCTTTCTTTTAATTGACAGATATTTTTAATTTGTTGACAAAACTTCTCATTTGTTTATCTAATTTCTGTCTTTTAAATTTTTATTGGGGTAAGAAAATCGTTCGCCTATCAATTACTTAGTCGTCTTATCAATATCTCTAATCGTTCGCGAAAGCTTGTGTAGGCCTATATATTTTTCTTCTCTACCAATTAATTAGTGGGGAGGAGAGAGGAGAAAAAGTCGAATCTGATTTGTTGTTTTCATTTCCAGATATATCTATAATATAATACGCCGCGCGCGCGCTCAATGAAATGAAGCCGAAAATTAATTGAACGCAGCGCTGCAACTACTTCATTCTTAATTTTCTATTTATATGCATTATTTACGTTTTTACTCGCGGTATCAATATCAATAAAAAAAAATATCATCTCTTATGATAATATTAATTTTAACTTTATACTTTTTTTTTATATAAAAAAAACACACATAAATAAATAAATTTGAGATGATGAGGGAAGATTTGAAATGCAAAAAATAAATTTGTATATGCAAGGTGTGTTCAAAATATGACGAGACTGTTTTAATAAAACTTTGTAATTTTTTACAGGAAGTTAAATTCAATTTAGCACCTTCAAAGTAGATGTCTACTGACCAAAGGAGAAATCTTACCTACTCTTAGTTACAGTTCTGGAACCCTAGAAGTGGAACTATGTTTTCATCATTTTCTCAATGTTGTTCATGTCGGTCACAACTTTTGAATGCTAATCCACAGTGTCTAAATAGCGACTTTTTAAATGGATTTTAAATTGAAGCAACAATATAGGACCACCCAATACTACGATCTGGAAAGTTAAAATAAAATTGGGCCCCAAACAAAAGCCCTTTTGCTTCAAAAACCCTCGAAACATTTACATTTTGTGACCATAGACAACATTAAGAAAATGATGAAAGCATTGTTCCACTTTTATGGTTCCAGAACTGATTCTAAGAGTAGTGAAAAGTTCTCCTTAGGTAAGTAGCTTCCTGGAGCATCGTCTTTGAAAGGACTACGCATTAATTTGAACCCTCGTCATAAAAACAAACTTTTATTAAGACAGTCTCGTTACTTTTCTGCCACACCGTGTAGGCCTACACACATATTTTTTCTCCTCTCCATAATCATCATTCTTCTTTTTTTCCCTTATTCCTCCTCCTTGCATCAATTTTTGTTTGCAATCCAAGGAGATTGTTATAACGTAATATGATTAATGAATATCTGATGAAGTTTGCTTTATTTTAATTTCACTTTTATTTATCGATTCTTTTTCTCTCTCCTTCCCTCCTCACTTCCCTCTCTCTCTCTCTCTCTCTCTCTCTCTCTCCCTTTAGCATCTGTCAATTTTAATTAGAAATCCGCGAGTCTGCACTTTTAAACATTATTATTATTTATTTTATTTTTGGCGAAAGGAGAAAATGTATGTCAAGTTTTGTATGATTGGTGTTTGAGGTGGGTGGTGAGCGCGGCGGAGGGGGTGGTGAGTAACTGGTAACCATGGCGAGCGCTCTTTAATTTCACGAAGGGAGGCTTAGACACCTACCCACCCCCAATCAATTTATTCGATAGTCGAAGGAGAGAGGGAACTGAAATTTTAAAGGTATTATATTTCGTTACCACCGGAAGACCCCTTCCCCCCATGTAAATCTCGTTTTGCATAGACTCGGAGCTCGTTGCGACTAAATCTAAGTTGTGGACACCAAAAAAAAAAATAGAAGATTAAAAATCAGATTTGAAAAGCTACCCCTTATTCAGCCCATTCAATTAACACTATGTAAACATTGAGAGAGCTGCACCGCGTTACACCTTTTTATTGTGAGGCTCTACATCTTACGTTATGGTTACTTAACGTTTTCAGTAAACTTTCTCGAAACATGGTTAGCGCATGCGCAGAGTTGTTTACTATTTCTCGTGACCTTTAATTTTTTTTTTAAGCATCAAAACAGATTAGTCGCCTGATTTAGCAAAATATTAATTGCGATCAGCGGGTGGAAAGTCCGAAAATTTTTTTTTTTTTTTCGTATACGAGTAAGTGTAAATAAAAATATAGGATAATAAAAAAGAAAAAAAAAAAGGGTATTACCGTAAAGAGTGATTTGTCCGTCCGTCTCTCCCAACGGGTTTTTGACGATGCAGCGGTACTCCCCGTAATCTTCCTTTTGAAGATTCTTAATGCGCAACTGCATATCCAGACTGTAGCTTTTCTCCGTGTAAAAAATGTCGTACTTGTCGTTGGCGAAGATCATCAGCCCGTCCTTCGCCGCCCAATAATTAATTGACCTGGGATGAGCTTCGATGTGGCATTCCAAGATGGCGTCGTAGCGTAAGGGCGCGCCAACCAGTTGATGGGAAATCATCAGGTGGGGGTGAACTGTAATAACATTTTGCTTCGGGTTGGATTTTCTTTTTTTTTTTTTTACTATTATTACTATTTCACTCTTTCTATCTCTCTTTATCGTCGTAATTAAGCCTAACAGGATGGAGCAATTTTTTTCGTTTGGTTGAAGGTCTCGACACGGGGAAATGTGGATTTTAAGCAGAGCCGGCTCCGACGTCAGTTGCGCGGGCCCCCACACCGAGGTTTCGTTACCCTCACAACCGCGAATTTGTTATTTTTTTAGAGTTTACGAAAGGTACCTATCACGTAAATATTCGTGTAAATTGGATTTCAAGAAATTAACTATCGCGCAAATGAAGTCTTAGGAAGTTAAGACTCGCGTAAGTAGAGGTTTAGCATGTAAATACTCGCTTAAGTGAACGTTTAAGTCGTTTGCAATCGCGCAAATGAAGTTTTGAAAAGGCAACACACGCGCAAATCGAGTTTTAAGAAATAAATTCTCGCTTAAATGGAGAGTTAATACGTAAATAATCGCTCAAATCGAATTTTAAGAAATAAATACTCGCGTAAATGGAAGTTTAGGAAGAAAATTCTCGCTTAAATGGAAGCTTAAGTCGTCGCGCAAATAAAATTTTAAAAAGTAACACACGCGCTAATGGAATTTTAGGAAATAAATATTCGCTTAAATAAAGTTTTGAGTGATCAGATATCGCGCAAATCAAGTTTTAAGATGGCAACACTCGCGCAAATAAAATCTAAGGAAAGTAACATTCGCGCAAATGGAAATTTAAGAAGCAAATATTCGCATTAATGGAGTTTTCTGTAATGGGCTATCGCGCAAATGAAGATTTAGGAAGGTAAGTTAGATAACACTCGCGCAAATAAAGTTTTATAAGGTTTAATAGGCTAAAGGGGACATTTTTGTAACACTATCTGGTTGTCCTTACTCATTTGAGGGCCCCGTTGCTTAGGCCCCGCGAAACATGTAGCCGGCTCTGGTGCTAAGTCTTTTTACTTAGGGCAAATGAGGGGAGAGGGCGGTGGACGAAAAATTCTCATTACTATTTGTTCAAAGAGTGAGAGAAAGAGTTTTTTTGGGGGGGTGTTAGTTCTAAGTAAAGGAGTGAAAGAGTGGGAGAGAATGAGTGAGTGAGAGAGAGAGGATTTCTTTTTATTTTTACGCGTGTCCATTAAAACGAAGACGTAAAATTTGTTCCTTTAACCATTACACGCGTGTTAAGGCTCTTCATCGGGTGCTCTGGCTTTTATGTCCCCACACCCACTTTTATATCCCCCTCCCATCCATCCGCTCTTCCCTCACTCCCTCTCTCTCTCTCTTACACTCTTTTAAATCTTAAGAAGAATAGTAAGAATGGTTACAATTGGAGAGCAAAACCGAGAATGAAATTGTACATAAAAAGGCCACATCCGCTTTTTGACTTTGAAAAGATGTTTATAACTTTAACTGGTCCAATCGTGATTTCCGGTGAGGAATTAATGCTCGGATACTTTTAGGGTCGGAAATAGATATAAAAATTTAATGGGGGGAAATTATAATTCGAGCGGTCGGTTTTGATATTGAATTGTTTGGGTGTTTTTAAAGCAGATTTTATTTTGGTGCAATGTTATAGAATTTTCGTTTTTGAATCTAATGGCTTTGATTTTATGGGGATTTTTTTTAAAGTCGAGAATTTTATTTTTTATTGAAAATTATTTCAATCTTGGCAAAAAATAAATTACTTTAAAATAATTTTAGATTTTAAGCAAAATTAATTTTAAAAATTATCAATAATCATTTTTTGGATTTTCAATTAAAATGAAAGAAAATTTTTTCAATTTTCTATCAAACATTTTTTTAAAATAAATTTTATTCATTTCCTGGTTTGGTTTAAAAACATTTTTTTTAAAAAAAAATATTAAAGTTTCCAATTTTTTTTTTTTAAAAAAAAAAAAAAAATTTTTTTACTTGTTTGATGAAATTCTTAAATCAATATTTCATATTTTAATTTCCGGTTTTGATTTAAAGATATTATTTTTTTATGCATTAATATTCATTCTTAAGATGTACAAAAATAAAAAATAAATAAAAGAATTATTTTTTGAAATCATTCGCAGATAAATTTCTCCCATCTGTTTTATTATTTATTTTATTTTTTTGGGGTTTATCAATTTTATAGACATTTCTATTTATATCTGATTTTGTGCATTATTTATTCTGCATAATAATTTGTCAAAAATTTAAATTCTAAAATATTTCACAAAACAAAAAAAATAAATAAATAAATAAAAAAACATCTTTTCAAATCAAATTTTTGCATAAATAATAAAAAATATTTTTATATACCACAATCATAGTTGTCTCTTATACATAAGTAACCCTTAAGTGAGTGCCAAATTTTAGTTATTTTGTTCAGTTAAATTTTAAAAAGAAAATATTTAAGCGCAAAATTTCACTTTCTTATTAAGTAAATACTTAAGCGATTACTTATTGGATAAGAAACGACTGCGATTGGAATGGGGAGTGGTGTACACTTACAATCGACTTTGAGTACGATTCTCTTGCTGACGGAAGGTGGGATGCCATTGGCGGCGATGCATAGGTAGGCGCCCATGTGGAGGCGGCTCACTCGAGCAATCTCTAACTTTTCGCCGCTCACCGTCGCCACTGAAACGAATAGACAACGCCGCCTTCATAATTAATAGCTGGACGACAAATTTTTATTTAAAAAAAAAAAAAAAAAAAACATAATTATCATTCGCCAGTCAAATATCTCATAATATAAATAATGACTGCGTAAAAACTGATTTGTAGGTGGGTGTGCTTTTTATTAAGTGGGAGGAGGGATGCTGCGAAAATCTGAACATTTTTCTTTTTTTTTTTTTTCGTTCAAAATGTGAGTGTGCGTTGGGCTAAGGAAACGCTGTACAAGGTGCACACCGACTTTCCGAACATTGCACATTTCTCTTTTAATTTTTGGGGGGCGGAGAGTTAGGCGGAAAAGAGCAGCGGAAGAAGGAAATTTAAGCGTGACAGCATATTTCATAAAAGATGGCGCTTTAATTTTTGCCCGCCAACCAAGGCACAGACAAATGACAAATTTGCCTCTCAACTCACAAAAAAAATTATGTTTTTTTTTTTTTTTTTGGTTTTATTTTAAGGTAAAAAAAAAAAAATGGGGATTATTATCATATTTTAGTAAAATGCTAAATGAGATATAAATGTCAGACGAAGAAAATGAAGATTAAAGGTTTTTTGCTGTTGTTGACTTTGGTTGGTCGAAGGCGAAAACGCCTGGTAAATAGAATTTTATTATCTTTATCCACTCATTTTTATTTTTGAGGGTTCTTATGGCGTAATTAAAACATTAGTTATTTTTCTTAAAATAATAAGTTACTTTCAAAAAAATTTAATTACTTTTTCTTTAAAAAAAAAAAAATAGCCATTTTTATTTATTAGTTATTTTTCTAATAGGCTTTAAAATATACATGTATTATTTTGTCTATGGCTTATTTCTAAGGCTTGATCCGGCTTTGACAGGAGGACATTCTCATACCACTAATGTTTACTTTTTTGTTAGGCCCTATTATTAAAATTAAAGACGTTTTAATAATATCGCGGAAACATTTCCGAAAATCGATAATTGATTTTGTTTATATATATTATTTAAAACTTCATTTTTCTATGTCAACAGCAAAAAAACAACTTCATCCAAGTTATGACGTCATTTACCATTTCTATTTTAACCCGAATTTTTGTTTAACATTAGATTTATTAACATTCGATAAAAAAAATTTACAAAAATGTATATTGGAAGTGTCTCTTTCTTACACACTATTTCAATGTAAGCTGTGGACACTCGTTCGTAAAATTGTGATTAACGACTTAATTGATTTACTGGGCAAACATTAAGTACTGTACATGTACTTATAAAGTGGTGAACTAAAATTTTAAGACTTTTTCTTATCAAAATTTTCAGTTGTACTAATAATTAATGTCGTTTTTGGCGATTGATTTTTCATCGATTTCCACATTAATTATGGATAAAAAAGTTTTTATTATTATTATTTTTGTTGCTTTGGAATGTAAGTTGAATAATCGATAATCACTATCGTAAATTACCTTCTTTCGTTTTGGTAATGCGTATATTGTGTCCGTCCTCTCTGGACCACGTGATGTTGGGCGGAGGACTTCCTTTGGCACGACACTTGAGCACCACGCTCGAATCCTCTCTGGCGTTCACTTCCGGGCTCGTTTCCGAATCGATGATATTGGGAGGAACTGCAAACCAATACACAAATCAGTTAATACGATTACGAAATTATAATTAAAGAGGAGTGACGTCACGCTTAGAATAGTGCGCAGTGACGTCACGCGGAATAAAAAAAAGAGAGGACTCGGGTGCGCCGGATTATGGGTTAGAATAGACCCATGGACAAAATCATAGAATGGGCACCAGAAAATGCAAGTGTGAGAGGCCCTTTAAACTAGCCCCGTTGGTTAATCCGGCACTGAAGAGAGACTAATTAAAGCGTTAAAGTGAGTGAAATGTGCGCGGAACGAGTGCGCAGCTGCGACGTCAACCGCAAACACGCAGGCGCAAAGTGAAAAGATCTTCTCCAAATTAATTTTGACGTTCGCAAACCGCTCTACGTTAAGATTTATAAATTCCCTCCACACCCTCCAACCCCTTCCATTTTCTTTTCGCGCACGTGAACATGTTCATAATCCTTCCCTATCATCTTTATTAATTGACGCCCCGACACCGCAAATAGATGGCGCTCTTAAATCAAAACGCTTTTTGGACACAAACTTTTTTCTTTTTGTTCTTTTTTAAAGGGGTTTTTTAAGACTTTATTTCACCCTGCACGTCGACGCTCAACAAACATTTTTCCTATTTTATTTATTATGTATACACGTTTGATTGTGTAGGCGCAAGATAAATAAAAGCCAGCGCACAGCTGCGCGGAAGTTGACAAGGTGGCGACGTTAATGCGCAGCTGTCGTCACCGGACGCTATTTAATTCTCTCCCACCTCCCATCCAACGTTGGGATTTTGGCCCACTTCTACTGCTTAAAAGTCTATTTAAATGGTTAAAGCGTTCAGTTGCGAGGGGTTTTTAAGCCCAATGAAGAGTAGTTTTGAAAATATAATTAACATTGAAGTTCATCATTTTGACGACTTTCTCTAAAAGCATCATTCTGGCTTTCCTTAAATTTCATCTCATTCCTGCAGACTTTGCTTAAAACTCGCTTAAATTAACATTGAAAGCTGATGTTATAATTAATAAATTTTGAATAACTCAAAAAAAAAAAAATTTCGATTCAAAGTAAACAAAAAAAATCCTCAATTTTTTTTTTTTTTACACTTCCGGTGTTGAATATAAAAAAAAAATACTATTAAAATGTGAAAATTTTCGAAGGACTAAACACGCGTTAAAACCTTATCCTAAACACATTCGGTCGTTAGATGTGTTGTTGTCTCTCTCGTAGGCGGGTGGGAGGGAGAGAGGAAGGAAGGGAGGGAGGTACTTCCGGTGCGTTGGAGTCGAGCGAAGGTTTTGAAGCGGAAGAAGAAAGATATAGAAGACGAAGGGAAACAACTCGATTGTAAATTGATTTTAGGTGCTTTCAGGGGGATTATCGTTTGAAATAAGATCCGAGTTAAAAAATACGCCCGAGCGCCATCTTGTATAATTAAGACTTGGCACCAGGGGGGGGGGGGGGCGGGAGAAAGGGAGTGAGTGGGGGGAGGAAGGGAGGGGAAAGGGAAAATTTGATTAAAGTGCATTGTGTTAGCTATATAATATTATCGAAATTCCAGTCGAGTGGATTCGGAAGACGATTTACAGCTTAGCAGACGATTTTTGTATACGTCAATAGTCACGGGATATATACATGACGTCACTCGCGACTAATTTTTTTTTTTTTTTTTAGTATTTTACAATGAGAAACAAACTGAGGATTAGCTACAAAAAAAAAATATAAATTTCCCTTTTAAAAGATTGAGGAAAGATTAAGTAAGCTTTTAAAATCTCTTTCTGTAAATATATCTGGCAACGCTGCAAGCTTTTTTTTTTCTTCTTTTCTCCAATCTTTAATAATGGAAATTTATAATTTTTTTTTTTTTGGATGTAAAAAGTTTTTTGTAAATTATTTTTTTAAAAAAAATATATATTAATACGTTTTTTTTAATAAAAAAAAAGCTTATCTGGCAGCACTGTTTTTTTTTATATTTACAAATGAAAATTATTTGAAGATTATATATTTTTTTAAAGTAATAAAAGAAAAAAAATTCATTTTATTTAAGATTAAAATTTTTCAATTTGTAAATGCAAATTTTTAAAGATTAATCATTGGCAACATTGTAGGTAGTTTAATATTTTGAATTTTGAGATTAATATTATTATTTTTTTTTTAAATACATTATATTAAAAAAAGTTTTCTGTAATCTAGCATCACTACCATATTTAATAAAATTCCGCTTACAGTATATTAATTTTTATAACAGCGGATTTATTCGTGGGCGTCATCTGGCAACACTGTGGCGAATTCATTTTTAACAACGCGAAAATACAAATTTAATCGTCATTTTGTCCTTTTATAAAACAACCCGGAAGTAAAAAAAAAAAAAAAATGGGGTAGTTTATTCGTTCCGCATTGTAAAAGCGTAGGCATTCGTAAGAATAGCAGCAGCGTCATCTAGCGTGCGAGAATATGTTAAAATGAGCGAGTAAAACGCAGTTAAAACAGAAGAAAAAAGGCGAAGAAGAGAGAGAGAGAGAAAATGGTGCTAATTGCAAGTGGAGCAGAAACCATTTTTCAACGCTCTCCTCTCCGCATTCCTCCGCCGCCCATGACGTCATCGACGAGGCAGATGCAGGGTACGGGGGGGGGGGGGAGCGCATAAAGCAAAATGTCTAGGGCCTCTTCCGAATTTTCTCAATGGCCCGAGTTGCCATTTAAGGTCCCATTCAAGAAGTTTGAATCCGGTGCTGAAAGCAACGAAACAGCGTTGTCAATCTTCATCCGTTGGAAAGCGAAACATGTTTTATTAATTAATAGACGCTCGCTTGTCATCCGCCCGCCACCTAGCGTCGACTCCATTATTTAATTAGCATTGAAAAAAAAAAAAAAGGTAAAGAGGGGGGCAGGAGGGGGGGGGGGGGGGTAGTTTACTTACCCACGACGGTGACGTATCCGACTTGCGTCTTCACCGGTTCCGTGTTAATCTGACACATGTAACTTCCTTTATCGGTCTCGCGCACGTCTTTGATGTGCAGGATCCATCCGCGATGCTCGTTGAAAGACACGTGGATGCGCGGGTTGCGCGTGATGACGTGGCGGTGCACGGTGAGGATGGTGGAACGGTCGAAATGGATCCACGCCACCTGTACATACACACAAATACACGTTAGGTCAAGGCGAAATGTTACACGGAAGAGATATACAAAGATGAATCCGTGAGGGGAATCACTGAAGGGAGTATTTTAGATTTTAAATAGAAATTATATTACATAGAGAAAAGGCAATAGTGCATTGCGAACTCGCTCCGATTTAACAGAATGGTGTTTAAACGTCATTTAGCGAAGCGAGTCGGCATAAATGTGTCGTTTCCTTATCATTATATTAATAAAAAAAGAGCGTAAAATGACATAAATAAAAAGTTGTAGTGCGGAATGAGATTGAAAAAGAATAGAAAAGGGGAATATAAAAGGCAGTTCGCAGCGTAGAAACGGGAAAATAAACTAGTTTTAAGTCGGGTAGTTAACCGAGTTACCTAGTTAAGCGTCGTAAAAAGAGGCCCTTAACTAAATCGTTCCCAGTTGGAAATAGTTACGCTCAATCGTAAAAGCGCCGTATGTAAATGAGGCGCCCAGCTCTAAAGCGGTCCAAGTCCACGAATCGGTACGTTTTGAGATAATCAAACGTTAAAGTTGGTTATTCTGATTTTCTCTAAAATCATCAATCTGACTTTCTCTTAAAACATTATTCCATTTTTTTAAAACATTTTTTAAAATCATCATTCTGACTTTTTTTTTTTTTTTAAAAAATAGTCATTCCGATGCTCTTTATAGACCTAACCATTATTCTGAAATCAGTTTTCTAAAATCATCATTCTGGCTTTTTTTAAAAATTAATTTCTCTAATAACTTTCTTTAAAATCATCATTCTAATTAATTTTTCTTTCAATTTTCTTTTAAAACACGGTGAGTGGTGGACTGAAGCACTTGCTTAAGTATAGCACTCGGTTTCGAGAGTCAGAACTGATTTTTGGAAGAAGAAAAATTGGACTTAGACCGCTTTGTAAGTGAGCGCCTTAAATGATGGTGCAGATAAAACCCGATTTAAAAGCGATAGAAAGATGGCGAGGGAAGTATGTCATTTACAATCACATATTTTTTTTTTTTTTGTATACATTTAAATCGTTTTCGCTCGCAACCGTTTTTACCACTCAATTACTTTAATCATTTCTGCTTATTAAAATACGCGCCGTCAGAGGTTGTCATAGCAACGCATTAGACATGGAAAGCAAATTCCGATTTTTTTTTTTTTCTTCAATATTTAGCATTTAATAATTGGAATTTATCTGGAAATTTGAATTTAAAAGCGAATTTTATGCGGGCGAAGCCTAACTTAAAGACGGTGAATGCTTCGAAATGCGTCGGGCTTGGAAGAGGAGCGAGTGATAATTAAAAGCGGTGACCTAGATTTCAAGTTGACTACTATAAAATCTTTTATTGGCAAGTGCGCTTTAAATTTAATAGATATAATTTACTTCCGGTTAATAGGTTTTTTTTTTCAAAATCATTAACTTTAGTTGCAGCTTTAAAAAAAAATCTTTACAAATGAAAACTAAATTCTTAAACTGAAAATTAAATCGTAAAAGTGAAATTTCAATCTTAAAACTAAAATTTACATCTTAAAACTGAAAAATAAATCTTAAAACTGAAAAGTAAATCTTAAAACTGAAAAGTAAATCTTAAAACTGAAAAGTAAATCTTAAAACTGAAAAGTAAATCTTAAAACTGAA
>JAQGAZ010001095.1:0-36689 GCA_034692225.1 Polydesmus complanatus | reverse complement strand
AAATTATTTTTATTTAAAAAAACGTGTTTTCTATACAAATTACATCTTGCGTTATTTCTGAGACACCCTTTATAATCTTGCTATATCACACAGTACCTTGTGATTGTTTATGAGCATCAACATATCTCTCGAGTCTTCCGGTTCGAAATCAAAGTCATGTTTACGATATAGAGATTTTAATTTCTTAAAATTGGCCGAAATAAAATTGCCGGTTATGACGTAGTTGAGTATACATACTATGTTAACTGTCATGATGCTAATAGATCCCAATAAAATGATGAAGAGCTGAATGAGAACCGGTGTGCTATTGTCCAAAAGTGAAATAGGTGTCGAATCTTTGCGGTCGCTGATAATAGCTGTCACGTCAATTTTTCCGGTCTGTTTTCCGGATCCGTCTTCGTTGTCGGTTGCAATAACCGTAAAAAATAACAGGCAACAAAAAATGAAAAATCCTATATAGATTTTCATGAGTTTTCGAGGTTTGTCCAAAGCTCGGGGATCGCTTTTTAAGAGGGTCTCGCAAGCATCGTATAATTTGTTAAACAATTCCGTGAACATATTTTTACGAAAAGCGAATATCATATACATTATGAGAAGAGGTACAATGTTGACCATTGTGCTTAAACAAAAGCTAATGTTTAAGATAGAAAAATTTCGACGAAGAATCAGAAGTTTTAAAAGGAGAATAATTAAATAACTGGATGCGAAGGTGATGTGACAGATAGACACGATTTTACAAATCACTCTTCGACTTTTACTAGGTTTCTGGCGAAAAAAATTCGACGCATCTATCCCGCCCACCAATAGCACATAGTATAAAGGTTTAAAAACCGAATAATTGTTAATTATTGCAATATTTTTCTCCATTTGAAACGCTGCAAAAGTTTTGATGTTATACTTATGGTTAAAGTATTATAACTACATACACCTTATTAGAAACAAAATTAATAATAATTTATAATAATTATACGCAAATGTTAAACCGGTAATATTAAACTAATATTGATTATAATATACCTCACTAAAACGCCAAATAATCAATTTATTATCTTAAACGTTTTTCGATTAAAGAGAAATTCAAAAGCGAATTAATGCGGTAACCGGTAACTCTAAAAAAATTAATTAAAATTACCGAAAAAATACTGTAGTACTAAAACGTGTTTGTTGTAAATAATCTTTATCGATTCTGGAAAATAACAATTTTAGAAAACTCATGTTCCTAAACCTTTAAAGCTATAATTACATAAAAGGAAGCGACGTCAGCACTTAGCGTCACACTGTCACTGGCTAAGTTTTCGACGTAAAGAAAGTTTCGTAAAAGTAGTCTAAAGTAGAAAAAGTTACCGTCACATTTGCAAAATTGGCGTGTTTTTAATTGTCTTTCAAAAAAAAAAAAAAGGTCTAAAATCTGAAATACTGAATCCAAGTTCATGAAAGTAAAAATACTGTACATAAATTCATGTGCTTAATTTTTGTTTCCACAATGATTTTATTATTATGAAGATATAGATATACGAATAATTAACATCACTTTTAGTTGCGGTATCGATTGCATTAGCTTACGGTAATAAAATATGTTCGGTACAGTATAATATTTATATTGAATTAAATTATTTTATGTTGGTAGTAATCAGTTGGTAAAATACAGCCGGTACAAGAGCAAGTATTATTTAAGAAATACGAATTCATATTGTTTGTAGAAGGATCTTTAATGCTGTATAAAACCAAAATGTACGTCACGACGGCGGCTAATGCCTTCAAAAATATATTTGTGATTAACTGTCTTAAACTACTTCATAACTTATTTAAAATACAAACATTGAGTAGTAGTCCTCTATCAATGACATAGAGTCCCCATCCGGTAAGCAGCGGAGGGTCAATATAAACCGAATTGCAATAAAACTCGGTAATTAATGCAGACTAAAAATTTTCTTACGTAAATTAATATATTGCAAAATGCCATTTAAAAACGTATGTTACCTTTGCGACTAGAGAGTTTGATGACTTTGTAGAATCCGAAAGAAAGCTTAGGGATGCATTCACCTAAATATTTCAATAATTATTTCACAATAATACAGTATTCTTAAAAGTTGATACATCGCTATTAATAAAAAGTAAAGCTCCCTAATGTGCCATCTTGAAAGTGCACTGCGTAATAAAATAAATACATTTAATTACCGTATTAACACTAAATACAAATAACAAATCAATAGAGAGTTTGCGGTTTAGCTTTTTACCTCGTTCTTATGCTTAAGTCTAATGCTTATGGCGTTTTAGTGTGGACTTCGCAATTTATTTTTTCATTGCCATCTGTGTAGAAATAAATTTCAAAATCCAATCTCGGACGCCATAAGCATTACAGTTAAGCATAAGAACAAGAGAAAAAGCAAAACCGCAAACTCTACAATGTGTTAAATAATTTCAATTTTATTGTTTAATTTTTAAAATAAAGTTAAGAAGCTTCACTTTATATTTGGCGATAATTTTTAACTGGCATACTTCGTCGTTGATGCCTGTAGCTACCACGTTTCTCAGAATAAAAACAAAAGTGATACCAAACACAGAACACACAACTTCTCTATCGTAACTCCATTCGGGGTTAAAAGGTTGAAAATCCACAGCTCTCATGATCATTATAAAACGAAAAATGTCCGAAAAACTCCAAATAACCAAAATCTCTCGAAAAAACTTGTCATATAACCTAACGACGTCGCAAAGAACCCCGTGATTTTTTATGATCATCAACGTGTCTGGGGAGTCTTCGGGCTCAAATTCAAAATCATGTTTACAATAACAAAGTTTTAATTTCTTAAAATTCGCCGAAATGAAAATACCGGTGATGACGTAGTTAAGCATAAATACCATGTTAGTTATTGCGATACTGATGGTTCCAAAAAAAATTAAGACAAGCTGAACGAGAATTGGGTCGCTGTAGTCCAAATGTTTAACAGAACCTGGTGTGGAGTCGTTGCGATTGCTGATAATAGCTTTCACGTCAATTTTTCCTGACTGTTTTCCAGATCCGTCTTCGTTGTCGGTAACCAGAATCGTAAAAAAGGCTAAGTAACCAAACATAAAAATTCCGATATAGATTTTCATGAGTCTTCGAGGTTTGTCCAACCCCTGAGGATCGCCTTCTAAAATGGTCTCGCAAGCACCATTCAATTTGCCAAACAACTCCGTAAACGTATTTTTACGGAAAGAAAATATCAAGTACATGATGAGGAGAGGTAAAACGTTGACCGTACCGCCGGCAATAATGCAAATGCTTTCAATGGAAAAACTTTGTTTGAGAATCAGAAGATGAAAAGTTAGTAGAATATAAGAGCATGATAAGAATGCCACATGACATATGGACACGAGTTTGCAAATCGCTCCCCGAATTTTGCTGGGTTCATATTGAAGAAAATTAAGCCCATCTATTCCAGCCAATAACAGCACATAGTCTAAAGTTTTAAAAATCAAATTTTTCTCCATTTTAAACGCTTCAAAAAGGGATATAATATCTGTTTTATTAAGATATAAATATTACATAAAATAAGTTTAAAATATTCTGAGGTCTACAAAATTCATACGTTTAATATAAGTTAACTTAGTTACTAATGTTATTAGAAACACAGTTAAAAATGAATTACAGCATAATGAAACGTAAATGTTGAACCGCTAATATTAAACCAATATTGATTTTAATATACTAAAACGCCAAATAATCAATTTCCTAACCAAGTTTCGCTTTAACAAAGTCACAATAAAAAAATAAAATTGTCAACTTCCAAAAATGACAAAATTTAATGGATAAACATTAAACTAAATATTAAATTTTACGATAAATTCTAACTGTTCAACATAGCACGATACAATCATGTAGCGTAACAGTACCTGTACTTCAGTTACAATAATATTGAACGAAATCAAAATAACAAACGACGAATGAGTAATTTATTTATTTATTTCTGATTTAATGCGTCCCGTAGAGCAATTTTATAAACAGAAATACAGTACTGAAATCGGCTTTTCGTTTCTAATGATTGATTTTCTTTCACAATAATGAGTACTCGTAATTAAAGAAGAGAAGGGTAGTAACAATTATCCCGGACTTAAACCCGGGATGCACTTATCCATTTACACATAATCTAATTTAGTAATTATAAAGTTAATATTTTCCCGAGATAGGCCAAGTGCTTAAAAAATGATTAAAAACACTGTCTAATTTAACTTTTGTGATCTTGCCAAGGATTCTTGCAACCAATTTCTTTACCTAAACACAAAAATAATATTCTAGAGACGATTTGTGCTCAATAGGTAAGAGTTATATGCACCATTAAAGACGCTTAGATAGACTCATAATTTCATAAGGATAAGAATGAAGAGAAAAATACAATTAACTGTACTGTAATTGTTACAGTATAACGCAACCAAAGTAAAACCGTTTTTAACCGTCGATGTATAAGCGTCATTTCCCCGATCAATATTTCGATTAATCCATGAATCAGCGAGTAAATAAAAACGTAATTAATGTGTTTTAAGAACGACAAATTAATGTTAATAAGTACAGTAATAGGAGAAAAATATAACAGTAAGAATTTTTCTCTCGATTTCTTATCAAGCGCAACAGTTTTTGTTTGTCTCTGAGCTTCAAATTTCCTTGATCTATAAGGTTTGACGATGGATAGTAAAAAGTTGAAAAAATCCGAAGTCGTTCACAACAGTTTTAGGCCATTACTAATCTTTTGGCGTTATTTGGGTATGTTTCCCTTAACCAATTTAGGTTGTTTCCCAAATACCTCTATCGAATCTTCAATGAACACGCTCAATTGGACGGTAATAATAACAGTCAGCGTAGGATTGCTATGTTTGGTCGAATTCGCAAGATTTCTGGTGAACATTCGCGTGATCGAAAATGAACTCGAATCGATCACTTATCCGGTTTTAGTCGTTTTGGATCGCATAACAGGGTATTTATCGAGCTTGACAATCGCGAAAAAAGCTCCTCTTTTGGCCAAGCACCTCGTCAGGTGGTCCCACGTGACCTGCGATGATGTCATGGAAAAGAAATTGCGAATAGTTTCTTGGATTTCGTTAATATCCGTTATTCTGTACATATTGATTTCAGGATGTGTTCAAATATTTATTACCCAATTTCCTGGAAACTCCCTAGCAAATGTACCTGTGCCCTATACCAATCAAACCGCTGCAGACTACTCCACCTTTTTGCTGGTTGAATCTTTAATAGCCAAATTATCGCGTAACATCAGGGAATGTTCGTCGAACGTAGATTTGATTCATATAGCGTGCGTATTTCAAGTAGTTATCTACTTGTGTCAGTGCGTCAAATTGAGCTTAAACAGTTTGGAAGAAGAATTGGCAACCCTGGACTTTGCGCTCATTCGAACCAAATACAATCAGTTGGTTGAAATGGTGGAAGAATTTAACTGCATTTTTTCCACCGTTTTACTCGTTCTTTTATTGCAGATGACACTCACCATAACCGTTGATATGACCAATTTATATTTTAATTTTACAGATGAGACGGCGAGTAACTTAACTTTTTTAGTAATTTTTAATAAAATAGCCTTCAGGTTTTTTCAAGTGGCATTTTTATGCCGTTCAGCTGGTCAGATGACGCAATCGGTAAGATAGCCCTTTTAAATTCTATCACAATTACGCACACATAACATAATAGAAGCAGACAGTACAGCAGTAATAATAATTAAAAGAACTAATATTTTTATTTACTTAGTCTCAATCAATCTTAGGAAATCTATTAACTCAACCACTTCAATTACGTACTTCAACCGCTCGCTTTCAGGTACAGTACTGTACCACATAATATTATTTATTCATTGTCAAAAAGTTAAACTTAAATTGCAATAGGGATTTAAAATACTAGTACAGTGAAACTCGTTTCAAGTGCGATTTTGCCCGGTCCCTTGAACAACACCATTGAATCTTATGTTAAAAATAATCGCTTAAAGGGCGCCCGCTTATAGTGCGACCACATTTTGGTTCCCGGAGATTAAAGTCTGTATAATAAGTCCACTTAAAATAGTAGACCTATGCAAAATAAAAACCAAAAAATGGGGTTAAAAAACAGATTTTTGAGCAAATGCTTCATTTCAATAGAAAAAACATTTTGGTTACAATTTCTAGCCTTTCTCGGATATAGTGCAACTTTTCTTCGGTGCCCTGAATCGCACTATAAGCAGATTTCACTTTACATGCAGATTATCAAAAAAAATTGTTTTATTTTTAGTTCCAACTTCTCGAATCTTCGCTAATTTTGAATCAGCCCAAACTTCGAGCTTCTCAATATCTAAACATAAGCAATGATTTGCTCGTAGAAGTATACACAATTTCTAATTTTAAAGTGAAGCTAATTAATGTTGTTTATTAATGACATACAGATAGTTGGCATCGCCGTTTCATATACCGTTTTGATGGCACAAATTGGGATAGGAGCAGAAAGCGAATATACAACAAAATAATCGTAAACATTTACTAAAGTCGTAGTTTTAACACGGTAGACGTATTTAATTTAAAGTTCAAAATATTTTGTTTAAACCAGAAATAAATGTTTGAGTTTAACCCTTTATTTTGTCTTAAGCATAAATTCGTAAATAAAAAAAAAATTTCAATAAAATTTTTCTTCACGTATACCGAGAATTGCGCACGTAATATTAATTTTATTTTGTGAGAATGAAGGTTTCCCCCCATTTAAATAATTACTCAAATCCAATTAATTTCTCATCAATCGATACGCATATAAGCAAATTAATAAATTTATATTAATTATATTTCTTCATAATTCTGTTCATTATCATTAACAACATTCAATTCTGATCACATCATAAACACAGATCGCTCGAGTCTAACATTTATATCAAATTTTAGAAATGCCGAAAATATTTGAAACAGTCAAATGTAACCCACCAATAGCACCTGAAAATCAAAATCCTCAGCGCTCAGTGGTCTTGGAAAATTTCCATCCTTTAGCCTTCTTTTCGAGGTTTTTTGGATATTTCCCATTAATTAACCTTGGTTCTAGAACCAATTCTCCTGAAAATCTTCGTTTCCGACTACGACCGGATATCCTGATCACTCTCTTATCGGTAAGCATGAACATCTTCAACGACATCACTTTCATTCGCTATAACATCGTGATGAAAGTGAGCGATTTTAAAATGTACATGGTCAATGCAATGGCTGTAACCTATCGATTGGCCAGCCTCATCATTTTGCTTCATTTCGTATACAAAAACAAATCCTTGATTTCTTATTTCCAACGTTGGAGCGAAATCGACCACGCTTTCGAGAACCGACGTCGTGACTTGAAATTTTTAAGTCGCAAATTAATTGCTTTCTCGATCTTTCACGTTTGTCTTTATTTGGTCGGGATTTTGGCTTACGGATTAAAACCAGCTAATGACGTCCGCCAAATCATTGACTTGATCACGGCTTTTTACGTGGTTATCTGCTCAAATTTTTCCTTTGCTTTCATGGCTACTTTCATAGTTTACTTCGCTTCCTGCATTGCTTGGGGCTTTGAATCTTTGGTCCAAGACTTGGATCATATTATCACGTTTCATAAACATTTCCCAAACATGCAATCGCGTTTAAGCTCCATCAGAAAACGTCACGAGAAGTTAATTTTGCTAGTCGAGGAATTAAATAATATTCTATCGCACTCTTTGACAGTTTTCATCCTATGCGAATCGATCACCGCTTGCGTAGGATTATACCAGACGTGCACGTTAATTATAAATAACGCTCAGGCTACAGACATTCTCAAGACGGTAATTTTACCTGTAGCACGGTTAATGCCACTCATCGTCACATGCTACGCAGCTAATTCCATTAAAAATAAAGTAATTAAGCTCTAAATTTTAACCTATTTTTGTTGTTGTTATTTAAGCTCTACGGTGCTGAATTCAGTGCGACAATTAATTTACTTTTCTGTTAATAGTCTGCTATAGGTGCGAAAAAGTTAAATAATTCATCCTTGAACAATTTAAGCCGAGAAAGTGAATTTCAAGTCAGTAACGTGATTTAATTATTTATACCGCAAAAAAATAATACTAATATTTTTATTTATTCCCATCAAAGATTGGAATGTTGATATTTCAATTTCAAAACAGAAAAGCACAGCTTGTGGCGAGTGATATCGCAGTTATTGATTACCGCTTGATGGCCGAGGTAATTTATGTACACTTTTATAAATTTTAATATGACGTTATCGTATTTAATTTGAATAGAAATATTTAATATACTCGTAATATCTTCCGTTGTTCTTTTTTTTTTTTTTTTTTTTTTAAAAAACTTATTAATATTATAAAGAGTTGTTTACGTTCGTTTTTTTTTTTAAAGATATTCGGGCTCATGGTGACATACATTGTCATCATGATAGAAATAGGGGAAGACTCTAAAGGCATGGATGGCAAATAAGGCTAAGTAAAATTACTTTTGAAAAAAGTTTTGTTTTGTAATTAAACTCATAAAATTAAAAGGTTTTACCTTCGACCATGCAACGCGGTTCCCTAACTTAACTTTTACTGTATTTAATTTTATGCTCAAAACATTTCACTCACGCTTTCAGCAAAATATTTTTCTTGTTGTTTAAATCTGAAATAAATCTTTTAAGTTTACGCGATATTTAATTAACTGAACTAGATTACCATCAAGTTACTTAGTTTTGTCTTACGCTTAAATTCATAAAAAAAAAATACCGGTAATAATAAAAGTTTGTTTTTTTAATGTAAATGTAATAAAAGTTTGTTTTTTTAATGTAAATGTGATAAAACTTTTTTAAATACCGTATCGAAAAAAGCGCACGTAATATTAGTTTTGTGAAACTGAAGGTTCTCTCCATTTTAATAATTACTCAAATCCAATTGATTTCCCATCAATCGATACACAAATTATAAACAAATGAACAAGTGTATATTAATTATAAACCGGTAAGTAATATTCTATTACTGGTACTTGCTTCTTCAAAATAATGTTCATTTTCATTAACACCATTCAATTCTGATCACGTCATAAACACAGATCGCTCGAGTCCTACTTTGCAAACATTTAGGTCAAATTTTTAGCAATGCCTAAAATATTTGAAACAGTCAAATGTAACCCACCAATACCACCTCAAAATCAAAAACCTCAGCGCTCAGTGGTCTTGGAAAATTTCAATCGTTTAGCCGTCTTTTCGAGGCTTTTTGGATATTTTCCTTTAATTAATCTGGGTTCCGGAAACAATTCTCCTGAAGAATTGCGTTTCAGACTTCGACCGGATATTCTCTTCACTCTCTTATCAGTAAGCACGAACATCTTCAACGACGTCACTTTCATTCAATACAACATCGGCAGGAAAGTGAGCGATTTTAAAGAGTACGTAATCAATACAATGGCTATTGGCTATCGTTTGGCCAGTCTCATCATTTTGCTTCATTTCGTATACAAAAACAAATCTTTGATTTCTTATTTCCAACGTTGGAGTGAAATAGAGCACGATTTCGAGAACCGAAGTGGTGACTTGAAATATTTAACTCGCAAATTAATTGCTTTCTCGATCTTTCACGTTTGTCTCTATTTGGTCGGCGTTTTGACTTGCGGATTAAGACCAGCCAATGACGCTCACGAAATCATTGCCTTGATCTCGGCTTTTTACGTGGTTACCTGCTCAAATTTTTCCTTTGCTTTCATGGCTACTTTCATAGTTTACTTCGCTTCCTGCATTGCTTGGAGCTTTGAATCTTTGGCCCAAGACTTAGATGATATTATCAAGTTTCATAAACATTTCCCGAACATGCAATCGCGTTTAAGTTCCATCAGAAAACGTCATGAGAAGTTAATTTTGCTAGTCGAAGAATTAAATAACATTTTATCGCACTCTTTGACAGTTTTCCTCCTTTGTGTATCGATCACCGCTTGCGTAGGATTGTACGAGACGTGCGAATTAATTATAAATAACGCCCAAGCCACAGACTCTCTCAAGACGGCTATTTTCCCTGTTGCTCGGTTGATGCCACTCATCATCATATGCTACGCTGCTAATTCCATTAAAAATAAAGTAATAAAATCCTAAATTTTAACCTATTTTTCTTAATTTTCATTTCTACTGTGTTTACCGTTCTCTTAATAGTCAGCTATAGGTGTGAAAAATCTAAATAATTCATCCTTGAACAATTTAAACCGAGAAAGTGAATTTCAAGTCAGTAACGTGCTTTAACTTTTTAACCGCGAAAAAAAAAATAATATTTCTATTTAATCTCTTAAAAGATTGGAATGTTGATATTTCAATTTCAAAACAGAAAAGCGCAGATTGTGGCGAGTGATATCGCAGTTATTGATTACCGCTTGATGGCAGAGGTAAGTTTACAGTATGTAGCCCGCACTTTTATAAATTTTAATACGACATTACCGTTTTTATTTTAAATTGAAATATTTAATATACTCATAATACCAGTATCTTCCGCTGTTCTTTAAAAAAAATTCATTAATATTCAAACGAGTTGTTTACGGTTATTGTTTTTTTTTTTTTTAGATATTCGGGCTCATGGTGACATACATTGTCATCATGATAGAGATAGGGGAAGACTCTAAAGTCATGGATGGCAAGTAAGGCTAAGTAATAGGTAACTTATTATTTTTGAAAAAATTATTGTAATTAAACTTCTAAAACTAGAAGATTTTACCAACTAATTTATGAAATCGTAGTTGTTGCTTTCATGTAGCCTATATTCACTGACTGTAGTTCTGTATTTTTGTCTCTCAAAGTTCAAACTAAATAATAACTAATTTGTGTCGAAATGATTTTTATATTAATACCGACACATGACATATACTGAATCAATTAAAAATGTAAATAACAACTTTCCAAAATTTTGAGAAATATTTTACCCTTAATTTAAAAAAAATAATAATACCAGACACAGCAAAAGTCAAAAAAACAAACAAAATGATAAATTGCACAAATTGTAATTACCGATAATGTAATATTTTAGCTTAATGAGACGTTTTCGTTTATTTACATTCTAATAATAAATTGCTGGCATTACGATTATTAATTGAAATAGTTTTTTATCCACTTATTTTAAATTACCGGTAGTCTATTTTCTGTTTGAGAATTACATAAATTTTATCGCCGTAAACTTTAATCATCATACGCAATGTTTTCCACTCAAAGTAAAGTCCTCAATGGCTATATGCCCTTAGCTCTACTAGCACGGTTGTTCGGATATTTCCCTTTTTCAAATATCGGAACAAGTTTAGGCAAAAACTGTCGTTTAAAAACTCAAAAATTTCGCTTTGACATATTTCTGACCTTATTCTCTTTCTCCGTCATGTGTTATTGCACCTTAGAATATTACATTGAGTGGCCCAAATTCTTCGTCAACAACGTTCGAGATGCAGTGCACAACGCCTACTTTATCATCTATCGAATTCTCGCGATACTATTTCTCGTATATTTTGCTGTATTTCAGAGTAAATCGCTGGTAACGTTTTTTCAACATTTGATCGATCACGAGACTAGCGATATCGATAATCCAGAAACACCTCGGCGACTTCTTACATTGAGCAGTTGTTTAGTTTTAATGTCCGTTTTCAATTGTTCCGCATACACCATAAACATAGACGCATCCTACACGGATTACCGAGGATTTAATTCAATCGTAGAGATTATTTTACTCACTTACAACTACATCTGTTTGATCTTCACCTACAATTTCGTCTCCGGTTTCATTATTTACTTCAATTACTATTTCAAAATTAAATTTCTCAATTTATCGCGTGATCTAAATAACATTCTTAGTTGTAGCGAGTTGTCTTTTCGATTAGCCGAAAGTTTATCCATTATACGTAAGCGTCACGAACATTTGGTAAAGCTGGTGGAAGAGTTCAATGAGATTTTGTCATTCGTTTTGTTGTCATACGTGGGAGCGGAATCAGTGTCCATCTGCGTCAATTTCTACGAGTTTGCAGTTTGGTTCTTTCAATACTCTCCGATTAGGTTCCTATTAATGTATAAATCTTTGCTCAACGTTAGCATTCGACTTTTACCACTTCTAGCCGTTTGCGTCACTTCCAACACCCTCTCGATTTCGGTAACAATCTACATTCTAAATTTATATAAAAAATTTTTAAATATTGAAAACATAGTCTCAAGCTGGACTAACGCATTTAGATGGGATACAGTTAACTAAAATATCAAGAAATTCTGAATTTCAAGCAAGTTTATAAATTAAAATCTTAAAAACAAAATTAATGATATTATTAAACATTATTAGGTACTGTTGCTAATTGATCAGTTAAAAAGAAGAAGAGCCGAAATTCAAGCAAACAATTTGCTTTCTATCAATAACCAATTAATGGGAAAAGTAAGCCGAACCGATTTTTATACAGAAATTCCATTTATTGGCATTTAAAATCTATAATAATTATTGTCGTGCAAAACAATTTTTCTATCTCTCATTTATGGTCTTGTGATAAATTAGATGACAAGTTGCATTCATTCCTATTTCAAATGTTTACTTGCACGACAGTTATTATAGTTTTAGCTTTTAAAAAGTAAAGTATTTGAAAACGAATTTATCATGTAGATTGCGGGAATCATCATCACCTATGTCCTTCTCATGATCCAAATCAACGGAATGACTTGTGACTAGCATTCGTAAATACAGTAGTTATTTTTCTCGCTCTACTAAACTGTTTATCAATTTTCCGAAATTGTCCAGAATTATTGCAAACCATAAATTATATACTGTATGTATAACGCTAACTGGAAAATTAATCAAAAAATATGTTTTAATTTTTACTTTCACAAGTAAATAATCCCTGCCATTTAAAATTATTCGGATAGGAAATAAATTAAGTTAAAAAAAAAATGCTTTTCTTATTTGTTACTATACGAGTAGGGCCGATATTGTATTCCTAATAAAGTTACAAATAAACAATTGTTTTATTAATGAGCAAAAATACTTGCAATCAATGGTGTGCGTGCATAACCACCCTCAAACAAAGTTCATTTTCAGTCATTAATTTTTTTAAATTAAAAAAACAATATTGTCTATTATCCTGTAAAGTTATTCGGGCTCATAGTGAGCATATTACCGGTATATCGTCATCGCGATCGAAATAGGCGAAGACTCTACAGTAAATCCATTGATACAAAAATATCATGTACGAGTAGTTGAATATATAAAATTAAACGATTTTTATCAATTATTCCAGTAACTTATTATTAATTTATAAAATCACAGTCGTTGTTTTCATGTGTATTCACTGTTGCAGTGTTGCTCCACACTTTCGTTTCAAAGTTAAATTAATCAAATTTGTCTTAAAATTTAGCCTAAATGATTTTTTTGTTGCTCAATTAATTAAAAACTCAAATAACCAAACCGGTTGTTAATAATTTTAAAACATTTTTCCAATTATCGGATAGATTTTCTTTTAAATGATTAACTGCTCAAACTGTAATATTTTAGCTTAATGAGACGCTTTCGTTTATTTACATTCAAATAACGAGTTGTAGGCGTTATATTAATTGAGAAAATGTGTTAAGTTATGCATTTTGTTTCATGTACATGTACTGTACCGTAGGTCTTTCTTCTATGAAAAAAATATTTTCATTTATCGACTGAAACTTTAATCACCAAATGCAATGTTTTGCACTCAAAGCAAAGTCCTAAATGGCTACATGCCTTTAGCTCTATTAGCCCGCTTTTTCGGATATTTCCCTTTTTCAAATATCGGAACAAATTTCAGTAAAAAAGGCGGTTTAAAAACCCAGAAATTTCGTTTGGACTTATTTTTGACCATACTCTCCTTCGCCGTGATGTGCTATTGCACCGTAGACTATTACATTGAGTGGCCCAAGTTCTACGTCAACAACGTTCGAGATGCAGTGCACAACGCGTATTTTGTCATCTATCGCATTCTCGCGCTTCTATCTCTCGTATATTTTGCTGTATTTCAAAGTAAATCGCTGGTAACGTTTCTCCAACATTTGATCGACCACGAGACTAGCGATATCGATAACCCAGATACTCCTCGGCGACTTCTCGCGTTAAGCATTTCTTTAGTTGTGCTGTCCGTAATCAATTCTACTTCATTCGCCGTAGACATCGCCAGGACCTACATATATTACCGAGGGTTTCATTCAATTAATGAGATTATTTTATACACTTATAATTACGTCTGTTTGATCTTCAGCTATAACTTTGTCTCTGGCTTCATTATTTACTTCAATTACTATTTCAAAATTAAATTTCTCAATTTATCGCGCGATCTAAATAGTATACTTAGCTGCGGCGAGTTGTCTTTGCGATTAGCCGACAGTGTTTCCGTTATCCGTAACCGTCACGAACACTTGGTAAATCTGGTGGAAGAGTTCAATCGAATTCTGTCGTTCGTCTTATTGTCGTACGTGGGAGCGGAATCGGTGTCCATCTGCGTCAATTTCTACGAGTTTGCGGCTTCGATCTTTCAATTATCTCCGAATAGTGTCATTTTAATGTATAAATCTATTTTCAACGTCGGCCTTCGACTTTTTCCGCTGCTGGCCGTTTGTGCCACTTCCAACTCACTCTCAATCTCGGTAATAATTTTTTATATCTCACAATTACCGTAAAAAAAAAAATGTTAATTTTGAAACCTTAGTCTCAAGCTGGACTAACGCATTTGGATAGAGAAAAATTAACTAAAATGTCGAGAAATTCTGAATTTCAAGTACGTTTATACGGTAAATAAAAAATTTAAAAAAATTTAAAAATTTAATTCTTGAACATTATAGGTTCTGTTGCTAATTGATCAGTTAAAAAGAAGAAAAGCTGAAATCCAAGCAAACAATTTGCTTTCTGTCAATAATCAATTAATGGGAAAAGTAAATCAATCGAAATTTTAAACAGAAATTCAATTTGACCTGTTGCATTTGAAATTTATAATATTGCCGTGCAAGAAAATGTTTCAATTGCTCTTTTCTGGTCGTCGGCTCAATTAGCTAATACCAAACATTGTTTTTCAATCAAAATGTTTACTTGCACGACTAGTTTCTAAACTTATAATGTATCATGTAGATCGCGGGGATCATCCTTACCTACGTCCTTCTTATGATTCAAATTAATGGAATTGCATTCGGAAATTAAAAATTACTCAGTATTATTTTTAATTATGCTTAATTAAAACTATTCATCCTTAATTTTCTATTGTTTGCAGTTGCCCAAAATGGAACGCGATGCATTTATAACCAAACTAAGAAAATTCAACAAATATTTTTGATGAATAATTTAACTCATTCATGTAAAATAAAATTAAATTACAAAAAATGCTTATCATTTGCGGCGCTCAATAACTATTCGTGATGAAATGATAAATAAATAATTGTTTCAATTAATTGAAAAGTGCTTGCAATCGATAGCGTATAGCAACCCGCAAAGAAAACAATTCATTTGAAGTCATCATTTTCTTTTTTAAAAAAAAAAAATAGCAAACATTATTATATATTTCCTCGAAATGTCGAGAGAAACAAAGATTGGAGATTCTTGGATAACTAAACGGAGGGGAGCTGTGTACGGTTATTTTCCGTTAGCCACTTTGTTTCGTCTGTTGGGCTATTTTCCATTAACCAATCTCAATGAGCACTCCGTCGTCAGCGAAAACGCAACGTTTTACAAACTTCGTTTCGACGTCATTCTCACAGTCTCCCTATTCCTAATTACAACGTATGGCAACGTTAACTATTATTTTCAGTGGCCAAACTACTTCGTGAGCAATTTGCGAGATACGGTGCACAACATCTTCTTTATTAATTATCGGTTCGCCGCGTCGTTCATTTTCATCTATTTCGCAGTGGTGAAGGCAAAAGCACTTGTGAAATTTTTCATTAGCGCCGGCCAAGCTGATTTATTGAGTTTCGAGTGGCAATCGAAATGTATCGCTTTGAGAAAATTAGGAATTGCATTGGCCCTCGCTACTGTCCTTAACGTAGGATCTTACGTCGCCACTTTCAACAGTTTCTGCGAAGATTCGCATTTTTACTCTTCGATCGCCGACAAAGTTTTAACCCTAACCGCCGTAACTTGTACGCTATACTCTTACAATTTTTTTTGTACTTTCGTCGTATTTTTCAATTACTTCTTCAAATGGCAGTTTCAAATGTTGGCGATAGATTTGGAGGAAAAGCTCGTTTCCGGTCTTCATTTTGACCATCTAACCAGCGCTATAAGCGCAATTCGCAAACGTCACGAGCACTTAGTAATTTTGATCGAAAACCTCAACTCCATTTGTTCTCCGATAATTATGATATACGTTGCGGCCGAGTCATTCGCCATTTGCGTCAATATCTACGAATTTTGTTTGTCGTTCGTTCAACCGCAATGGGACTTCAAATGTATTCTAATTATGCTCAAAACGCTCGTTTTTATCCTCAACAGATTAGTTCCACTGATGGCCATGTGTTATACTTCCAGTTCAGTCACAGAAGAAGTAAGATTTTTTTATTTATTTATTTTTTGGTCTATTAATTTTTCCTTTCAAAATAAAAATTCTTTAAGGCTAAATCCGGCTCCAAAAGCTTGAGTTCTTGTTCACTAACGGGCATATCATACGAAGCTGAATTTCAAGTAAATTTTATTAATAATACACAGTACATGTACATTAAATAATTTTGTAAATGCAGGTATTGATGCTGTTCGAGCAGCTCAAAAAAAGGCAAGCCGAAGTGAAAGCATTCGGGGTTTTAACAATCAACAATAAGTTGATGGCAAAGGTAACCTCAAAAACAGATGCCTGCTTAACAATTATTTTCAAAAACAACTTTTATTCTGATTTTAATTATAGATAGTTGGAATTATCATCACCTACATCATACTTATGATGCAAATCAACGGAATCAACACATCCTACACTTTAAAATAAAAACCTTTCAGCCAAACATTATTTACTTACCGGTATTTGTCCTATCATATTCTGTAAAAAGGGTCGTTAGAACCGGTTTTCATCATACAGTATTAAAAGCAGTGCTTATTAACCAAAAAATGGAATTAATGCAGTTTTCCTGTAAAGTAGCTTTTATTTTACACCGAAATGACGTAATTTCAGCGTAATATACACACAGATTTGGAAAAGTGTAAATAATATTACAGAATAGAAATTCTTAATCAGAAAGCTTTTCGGGGTCTTTCTTCGTTTTTTATTAGAATCCTCACGCTCAAAGTCGATGCAAAGACATTATTTACCGGTATTTATTTATTCTCAATTTTAAGCTTTTTGCTCGCTCATAATAATTAATACCGGTACATAACTTCGCTCACAACTTCTACATGTACAGTTGTATTTAAATATTTTTTAAAAAAAAAAGTCAAATAAAGTTAAAAGTTTGCTAAAATTAGTTACACTGTACTGTATTAAGTAAGTAAAAAAGTTTTTAATTGGTGGAATCCGTATGCGTAAAACTTGGCTAAAGCTCGAAGTGCGAAGCGAAACCATATAGGTGACGTCACTTTCACCATTACGTAGTAACAATAATTATTATAGTCGCAATTAATCATGTTAATGAATTTAAACTTGCAAAACTAATTATTCTTTATTTCGATTGATTTAGGCACTAGCAATTAATTAATATTATTAATCGCCCCCGTCAATCATTTTCACAAAACCTATAGTCTATACACATCGAAAACGAATTCTAATTTATTATCTGGCATTCAACATGAATGGAATTGTTGATAATAAAAAAAATAGATTAGTGAATGGTTTTTTTCCTTTAGCCACATTGGCTCGAATTTTCGGTTACTTTCCGTTTTCAGATTTGAAGAAGGACTTGAAAGATCAAAAAATCCGCGTGGACGTCATTCTAACCCTCCTAACCCTCGTCCTCATGATATACAGCACCATCAATTACTATATCAGCTGGCCTCATTTCTATTTCAGCGATGCTCGAGACACGGCTCAAAACGTGTTTTTCGTAGCCTACCGCATAAGTGCAAAGCTCACCTTTCTCTTTTTCGCCTGTGTCCGGAATCGAGCTCTGGTGCGACTGTTCCGAGACGCCGGTCGCATCGCTTTCATCGACG
This sequence comes from Polydesmus complanatus, assembly GCA_034692225.1. Classification (NCBI taxonomy): domain Eukaryota; kingdom Metazoa; phylum Arthropoda; class Diplopoda; order Polydesmida; family Polydesmidae; genus Polydesmus; species Polydesmus complanatus. The sequence goes on along the minus strand of JAQGAZ010001095.1, from coordinate 18,624 downwards.
ACCAACAAGCTAGTTTGAGAAAGCTGAGTTGGATTTTGGCCTTCATCTCCGTGGTCAACTGCGTAGCCTATGTCGCCACCACCGATTATCTCTTTCAGGAACGAGCTCCTCACAGCTGTTTGGCCGAGAGAATAGTGATCAATCTGGGCATCTTAAGCATGATCTTCTCCTACAATTTCATCAGCACATTGCTCGTGTTTTTCAGCTATTTTTTTAAATGGCAGTTTAGAGCATTAACCAGCAATCTTCGCGAGGGCCTTCGCCATCCCAACTGCGATCTCCTCTGGGCCGTTCTCGTGCGTCACGAAAATATGGTAACGTTGATTGAACGTTTCAGTTCCATTTTATCACCGATCAGCGTCATGTATATCGCTGGAGAGTCTGTTGCAGTATGCGTGAATTTCTATGAGCTGTGTTTGGCGTTTCTTCAGCCTCTTTATGAAATCAAAACCATCATTTTCATCATCCACTCTTTCGTTTTCATTTTCGTTCGCTTAGGTCCTTTACTATTAGTGTGTGCCGCGTCCACTTCCTTGGTCAAAGAAGTAAGTACTACAATGTTCAATACATTTGATTCACATTTTTTTTTGTTGTTGTTGTTTTGAATTACCGGTAACACTTTTACCAGGCTGAATCTTGCGTCACACCTTTGGATTCGCTTCCTCTGTTAAAAATGTCGAGCGACTTCGAATTTCAAGTAAATATTTTACAACTTTTAATTTAAAATATTTTACTACCTCGTTCAGAACTCTTTAAGCAAAAAATTTAAAATTTTTTTTTTTTCCCTGCCAGACGATTATGCTATTCGAGCAATTTCAAAGAAGAAAAGTCGACATTAATGTTTTCAAATCCCTCACAATTAACAACAACCTTCTCGCTAAAGTACAGTAACGAAACTTAGAATAAAAATAAAAAATAAAATGGTACCTTATTTAAAAAATATTTATATAATAATTTATGCTGTTTTAGATTTCTGGAATTATTCTCGCTTATGTTCTCTTCATGATGCAAACCGATTTTAAAGTGAATTAAAAAAACATTCTTAAACTGGTATATAAAGTTTAATACAGTACCAAAAATTAATAACTGTCATTAAATTTCATTTAATAATGCCCTATCCATTAACCAATAAAAAAAACTGAGTCTCTTAAGCTTAGCGCTTGTTCTCCTTTTCATTTGCCGGTATTACTTTTGTCGTAATGGTAAAACGTAGTCATTTTAAGGGCAGCTAGCGACTATCGCCTTTGGCCAGCACATTCCTAAATACGCTTTTGAGTAAAATTCCCCCTACCCGGTAGTTTTCAGAAAATATTAATGATAGAAGATTAATTATCAGCCTCAAACTAATATTTTCCTCTAGACGTCATGTACCGCGGCTTCTTATTTTAGCAAAAATGGGATAAAAGTTGTTCAATTTTTTTTTTTAAATAAAATTTTCGTCTCGCAAGCACGGTGTCTTCATTCTAACGCATACACAGTAAAAATCGGTTATTGTGCGAGTCATGGACTGATAAAACAACCTTATTTAATCATGTTTTTTCATTGAAATGAAGCATTTGCTCGAAAATATTTTTTTTTAATTCTATTTTTTTTATTTACGTACCGGTATATATTTTTACATGCATAATGTAATTGGCAAAAAAAAAAACTATCCCGAAAGTTGACAATTATAAAAATTACTACATTTGCAATACATTTTTATTTAGAAAAAAATTCATTCAAGTGGAGCGCACTAGAAACGGATTTATTATACAGACGTTTAATCTCTGGGGACCAAATTATGATCGCACAATAAACGGTTTTTACTGTAGTTATTATATTTAGAAAGACGTCAAAACTTGAAAAAAAAAAAGCCATCATGATTCATGCGCCTTGCATAGGTGGACCACTGGTATTAATGCTTAATGTATTCAATCGATATTAATAGAGTCTCCACTAATTAAATAAAGCAATAACTTAATATTAATACTGTGTTCAGTAAATAAAACGCAATTAATTGTTTGCTAATAATTTCAAAAAGTAGTAAACAGTTATCTATTCAATCGGCCTTAATTCGAGTTATAAAAAAAAAGCATCATTTCTTAAACGACCTTCGTTGACGTGCAAATATTATTTAATTTACTATATACAGTATTTGACTTAAATATTTGTTTCCGCTTCAAATTAACTTAAAATAATTATTTTTTTCTTAATTTCGAGCTATTAATAATTATTAATTGCATGAAAGTGTCCTTATTTGCGAGAAAAATATTATTAAACCCTCGTTTTTTTTTTGCTTAACGGAATTAATTATAGAACACAAGTGGAAGATGCAAAATGTGGTAGCGGTAGCTAAAAATATGAAGAAAAAATCCGAAAATAATTTAACTTCTCCAGAAAACGACATTTTTTTGCGCGGAATTTACCCATTGGCTTTACTCGGCAGATTTTTCGGTTATTTTCCGCTTTCGAATGTAGGCCGCCGAGTATATTGCGCGGAAAATTTACGCGGCGGAAAATGTAGTTGGGACGTGGTCTTCGCCACGTTTTTCTTTTTCCTAAAGGTCCACAATAGTTGGGTGTACATATACAATTGGCCCAGCCTATTCAAAACCCGCTTCAACACAAATTTACACAACGGATATTCCCTAGTTTACCGCATCAACAGCGTCGCCATCTTCGTCTATTTCGCCGTCATTCAAAACAAAAAAGTGGTAAGTCTCATTCAGCGAATCTGTTCCGTGGAAAACCCGCATTTCATCAACCATCGTCGAAATATAAACATTCTCGGAATAACTCTAACAATTTTTTGCTTCCTGCTTTGCGGAATTTATTTCATTTGCATGCACTATTTCAGCAATTTCGTTGATCCTTTTTATCACATCTCCTATATCATCAGCGCAGTAGCCATTATATTCACTTACAATTTTATCACCGCCTTTATAATATACCTCAGCCTCGTTTTATCTTACCATTTTCAAGATTTGGCTAACGAACTATCCATTTTGATCGCTTCTCACCACACATTGGTTCAAATGCCGATACAATTGGCGCAATTCCGCTACCGTCATGAAATTCTAGTGTCTTTAGTCGACGAATTTAACGATATTTTATCTCCGGTACTCTTGCTTTACTTGACATCGCAAGTTTTAGGAAGCGCGTTTAATTTTTACGGAGCTTGCGACAATGTCATCTCCGACGATCCCATCGATATCATGATTAGAACCATTACTTTTGCTCTCTTACGCTTCATACCACTCGTTCTCGTTTGCTTAGTATCTACCAATTTAACTGAAAAGGTACAAAATTTATTTTAATTACATGTAGTTAAAGAGCCAAAAGCTCCAAAAATAACTTTAAGACTGAATTTATGTATTTACTCCCGAATTAAGGCGGAACTCAGCTTCAAAATCTTCAGTAGAAAACTGTTCGTGAATCTGGATCGACAATCGGAATTTCAGGTAAAACTTTGTAATTTATAAAAACTACTTCTTCAAAAATAATAAATTTTACCTAATACCTTATTATTAATTTTAAAGGTCAATATGCTCAACCTTCAATTAAAAGACAGAAAAGCACAGTTGACCGCAGGAAACATCGTAAACATCAATAAAAGACTAATTGCAGAGGTAAAGCACTTAAATTGTGATTTTGTTTTTTTTAACGATCATTAATTTATTCAATACAGTAACCTTTCAAGGTTAACTAATTTACTGCGATGATTCCATACATTTTCATTCCCTCCTCCCCTTCTCAAAAATATCATGTACAATCAGATCTGTCTTTAGCTAAAACTCAGTCGGCCTAAACGCACAAAAAGCGTTAACAAATGACTGCTAATTAATATAAAATTAACTCGTTAGTAATGGGGCATTAAGCCTCGCTTGACTTTGTCTAAGGACGGTTCCGAATTATAATTTACATAAATTATAATTGCTACTTTTTACCAATTGATTTAGGTGGCAGGAATGACCCTGACATATACGATCGTAATGATTCAACTGAGGGCCGATTGTTAAAAATAATTATTATGCAAATTCGCAACATTTATTGAATCTGATCTAAAACTCATGTTTTCATTAATTTTTTTTTTTTTTATCTTATCAAGTTTTTACTCCCCGTTCATATTTTGCTTTGAATTTTTCGTATTGTAACTTACGGTCTCCTCTCTCTCCTAACTCCGTTTCCCTTTTGTAACTCACGGATAAAAATTAATAAATTACATTGAACATTCAATATCCATACGACACTCTTATTACATTATAATTTACGAATAAAATAATTTAATTGTTAAGACTTACCGAATTCGGGTTTGAAGTTTCAGTGAGGTATCGTTGAGGTAGCCGCAGATAAAGTTCTTTCCATGCAAAATGTTTTTGTGCCTACCGGGTAGACGAGAATTATACACTTTGCTACCGTAGGTGAAATGGACGCACACAGTCGACGTTTAGAAGTGAACTTCTGTAGCGGAGTACTAGGTCTATGCTAATCAATTTTAAAACTATCGTAACCAATTATTCTTCGAGAAAAAGTGAAAGAAATTTGTTGGTAATTTCGGCGCGCAACATCAACAAGTGTTCAGTACCGGGTAAAACTCACACGAAAGCATCTATCAAGAATGAACTTAACTGGACCATTATAACTCCTTGGATTGACCAATCGAAGTAGTGTAGCTCCTCGTTCACAGTTAAAACTACCGTAACAAAACATTGAAAAAAATTAATCGCGATTAAAATGAATTATTATTATTAATTCTTCACGCTTGAAGTTGCCGATCTGCAATGTCATGTAACCGTCTGCTATATTCAATGGAGCAGTGTTGTCAGCTCAATATTCACCCGAGTTAAATCCCTAGTTCCCCAGTTCCAATACAGTACATGTTTTTTGCATTTTACGTTAAGTAGGCCGCCTAAATCCCATCAACGAATAATAATAGTAGACCTACTGACTGTATTTACAACGTAATAATTATTTTATACAATGTACACTACGTTTGCATTTCTTTACATAACATTTTAATTAATACAATACAATAATTAATAAAACAAACAATTTGAGCCATAATTATGTTACTAAATCGACCGCTCTAGCCCTTAAAAATAATTTGTCGAAATCGGTATGCCATTCGCTTATTTAGATCGCTACTTTACAATGTTAATTATATTTGGGTAAATCATGGACCCCCCAGATTCGTCCCTAAATAGCTGTGGTATCAAACACAGCCCTTTCAATCAACACCACCCTGGTGAACCTGTGGCCTGCAGGCTGCACCATTGAAGGTCTAGATGAAAAAAGTGTGACTTTTAAAAAGCTAAGTTTATACTGTGGTTGTACAAGGCAGGAAGAGCTAAGGACGTCGGAATAATTATTAATGATGGTCTATTTTCACTATCCCTAGTGAGCCGAACAGAAGTGCATTCAGCATTTTTTATTAGAGAAAAGAAGAATTATTACGTGTTATTAGGATGTCAGCAACATAATTATGACTCTAGGTTAAAGTTTAAGCTAAAAAAAAAAGGTGGATTAAATAATTGTTCTCATGCTGAAATTATAAACGAACTGGAACGCCGCGACGTATTAGAATCACCAATTATTGTACATTACATAAACAAAGTTTTATATATCTGTAATTTTAATCCTCTAACGATGCCAAAGAAGGCATTTTTTCTCTAACAAGTTCTAGAATTTGCTCGGTTGGTTCCCGCTCCAATTTCATTCGCACCCACTTACGTAACGTAGAAACGGCTGGCAGGGGGTAATTCATCTTTTCCCGAAGATACCTGTAAGCATTAGGACTTACACTCCTTAAAGTAATAGCCGACGTGATATCTTCATCTGACCAACAAATCCTCTTTCTCACAGGTTGAAATAGACATCGAATTTGGCCGTCTGTGAATATCGGTTTTAGTCGCTCAACTATAAAACTCTTTCGTTCTTCTTTTAGCATTTCAAGTTGATTATTTAAACTGCTGATTTCTGATTTTAACTCTTCATTTTCTTGTTGATATTTTATTATGCATTTAGAGTTCAGAACGTTGGCAGCATTAATTAAACCTTGACACTCACATTCTCTAAAAATGAACATATTAAAATACAGTACAAAAGTTTTAAACATAGAAATAAATGAATAAAATTCATACGTAGTTTTTCCATTTTGTGTTTGTTCTGCCTGGACTTTATTGGATTTCCCACTGAAATAATTATTATAGAAACGCATATTACAGCTCTATCAAAGTATGTTTTAAGTTTTCATTGATAAAGTATCAATAATTATTATATTTAATTGCATATTTAACATATTCAAAAAGTAAATAAGCATAATTATAATGTTACCTTCCATTAATTCCGTTATCGCTAAAACGATCATCATCCTCTTGCTGAATTTGGACGGTAATCACGCTATTAAATGACCAAAAAAAAGTTAATTTAAAACGTTAAACGAATTTAAAGAATTAATATTTACCTAGCATTTATGACGTTGATTATATCTGGATGTTCTTTCAAAGCTTCGCCACTATCGAATTACATTTTATTAGTTCTTCTACAATTTAAAGTGTTCAAAACAAACTTACTTAGCATTTAATAAAATTAAATTTTCGCTTTCTTTTATAATATCTCCACTGTAATCAACAAAAATATAAATATAATTAATTAAATATTGTAACGTGTTAATTAAAATAAATGACAACCTTGATTTATCAATTATTTCATTAGAGATTTTTCGTCGTGTTCTTTTTTCGACTTTCGTGGTTCTTCTATTTTCTGTTCCGGAACCTTTTTTAAATGGAATTTTTAATGTAGGTAAAGCTTCGGGCTTTAAATTTCGGCAATTTCTGGGTAAATAACCCAATAAACGATGTCGCAAAGATTCGTGAAAATCGTCCTTCTCGAAATGATCAGCGCAAATTCGAGCTGCAACAAAAAAAATCTTTATTTGTCCTGATTGTCATAATTTTGTCGTTTAACTGACAGTTACACTATAATTATAATACAGTATAAAGTATACCTGATTTAGTATTAATCGTATCTTTTCTTTGACAAGCAATTATCCATTGCTTTGCAATTTCTTCATCTTTAGGAAAACCATAAAATTTCAAGTCTTTATTTTTCTTCTTGTTATTATTACAACCGTACACAGCACAGCAGGCCATTCCTTATTAAGTAAATTAATTAGAAATAAACTATAATAATTGTGTAAAAAAATATTAAATCGGAATTTAAAACGTACTTGATTTTCTTCAACACTGCGCGTGAATTTTAAGCAGACTCAAGAGCTATTACGTTTGATTACACTAGCCAACATACTTTCATACAACTCCATATCGAAATCATTCTACTTTTAATTAAGTATTATAATGAAGTCTACTTTCTTAAATTTTAATGCTAACTTATAAATTTAAAAAACATAAGCTACTACAAAGAATTTTAAAATCTGCTTAAAATTAACTACTGGTAGTGAGGATGTAGCTTAAAATATGATGGCAATCAATCAGAAAGAGATAGTGTTTAATTATGTTAATAGATAATTTTTAATAATAAATATTTAAATATATTTAGACGCGTGTTTAGCGTTATATAAATATTAGTCTAATAATTATAAAATTTAAAGTTGCTATAAAACGGCATCGGAAACTGTAAATTTCGATTTAAGTATTTTTATTAGAGGACATTATCTATTCTATTTTGAGGGGGGGTTGTTATTACGCTGTCATCGCTGTTGAGGTACATGTCCTCATCGATAAATATTTTTGTTTGAAAAGAAGGGTTTTGGAAATCAATTTTGGTTTTGTAGTGCAAGTTAAAATGTAAATAAAGACATGGAGCCTTTATTGGGCGTTAGTGTGATATTACCTGCGGCCGGCTGTGGTTTACGTTACGGAAATTCCAAGCCAAAACAGTTTTGCATGCTCCTCGGTAAACCGCTGATTTATCACACAATTCAAAGTTTTGAAAGGTGAGTTATTTAAACTGTTTAATACGTAATCTATTTACTTTAATATTTTTATTTAAAAAAAAAAATTAGAATTTCTTGGATAAGAAAAATTATCATTGTTACTTCTTTGGATTATTTGGAACTAATGCGAGAGTTAGTGGAAGACAATTCCTTCAGCTTATGCGATGTTGTGGCAGGAGGATCGACACGACATCAATCAATTGCTGCAGGAATTAAAGCATTAGCTCATACAGGTAGTTTTTTCATTCATGACATTTGTCCGAAGTTAATTATTTTTTATGATTTGACAGATGTAATACCTGATATCGTTGTAATTCACGATGGAGTTCGACCTTTAGTTCCTTTGGAGGTGTTACGAGAAGTTGTCATATCGGCCAAAAAATTTGGGGTTGAGAATCTTACGAATGAAATAAATCATTTTTTCTTTTGCTATTCGATTAAAAAATTAACGATTTAAAGGTAGCTGGAGCTGTCTGCCCTTTGACATCCACTGTAGTTGCTAAAGATGAAGACGGTTACCTGAGTCAATCGCTAGACAGAAGCTTATATTATGCTAGTGAAATGCCTCAAGCTTTTCAATATAATATTATTAAAGCAGCTTACGAGAAGGCATTGTTAATTGAGAAAACGGTTTTTTTTGCTCATATATTTACGTTGTGGTTTTTTTTTTTTTGTAGTGCTCAGAATACGATTTGCTTAATGGCACCGAATGTTTACATTTAGCGTTAAAATATGCAGGGGTGAAAGCCAAACTTATTGATGGAACGCCGGATCTTTGGAAAGTGAGAAAATGAAATAAATCATTTTCACTTGAATTTTCATTTAATTGCGTCAATAGGTAACGCACAAGAAAGATTTATATGCAGCTGAAGGAATGCTAAAAGGTTACTAATTTATACATATTTATAAATTAATTTGCAGAATATTTTAATCAAGTGTTTTTTAGAGCAGACAAATCGTATCTTGATTGTTACTGACCAAGTACAGTCTAGCCTAGTAGAGACCCTTCAAAAATCCCTGGAAATTAAACTGTCAAAGGTTTTAAGTCTTAAATGTAAATGTTTGTGTATGTAAATCATATTAGTTTAATAGGTAACAGTATGCAATTCTAAAATTCGAGAACCTGGTGATTGCAAAGAATACAGTAACACGGTATTTTTACATTTCAATAAAACTGTCGAAGATTTAGTGCCTTCCAACGATAAAAATGTGGAAGAAATTCCTACCAAGTGTTCCGATGAAGTACAAGGCGTTACAATTCATGTTTTAACTTATACTCAAGAACCATTTCCCGATATGTCTCAATTTCAAACAGTTTTTGTAGCTGCGAAAAAATTGGCTAATGTTAAGCGAAAATCATTTACAAGCTGTCACGTCATTTGGAACGTCGAGCAGGTCCATATAAAAACTTTGCTTTTAATGATAATGAATGTGCGTAGACTATTATTGTTTTATGTTATAGATGGACAACAGCAGGGATGTGAAAATATCAAGTATGGTTGCAGATCTGATAGAAAGTCGAAGTTTGGCATTTCATGGTCAATTGTTTTTAGTTTAAGCTAATAAATGGTATGTGTGCCACGCGATCGTACCCCAGGTACTCGATATTTGACATCATTATGTAAACATATTCACAATAAATGAAAGTTTTAGTAATAATATTATCTGTAATAGTGTCCTATAAATATAATGATAATATTTAAATAGTTAATTTATTCTTAAATTAATTATTTAAAAAAATATTTCCGTCATTGATAAATAATTATTGATCTTGTTTTTTAGAAAAATTTTGTTGAATACAGTAGATAGAATTGAGAAAAACTAGATTAGATTAAAATAATATTAAAAATGTGATTTTACAATTATTTATTATTGTAAATTTAAGTCTTAGATTTTTTAACTACTAAGGGTTTAATTCCCCAAACAGCGGCGATAAAAAATTGCATTCCAGCAATGGTATAAAAACAAATATCAAATGTCCCAACTGAATCCCTCAAAAAACCTAATTAAGAAACAATGTGTTAACTATACCGTAATTATTATTTTGATGGGATTGGAGATTACATAATAATTATATAAATTGTTAAGATTAATATCTTAACAATAGGAGAAGGAAATAAACTTACCGATAATTGGACCAACCGGCAGACACAAAATACCCTGGATGAATTGAGAGAGAGCCAAAGTAGAACTTAAATTCTGCATTCCTACGCACGTAACGATCACTAACATTGAAAGACCTGTGTGACCACCGTAAAAGATTCCAGTGATAATGGTAACCGAGCCCATTCCTGCCAAACTGTAGGTGAAGACTAATACTAAAAAAACAAATATTTTTAAGTTTTAGAATTTTTATAACATTTAAAAATTGAAGTCATTTATGCAGTATATGCATTACCGTGGCGCATTATCAGAAATTGTGACCGGGGTTCAAAATCTGTACAATTACATGTACTCCCATTGAAAAATTGTTAAGAAATAAATTATTTTGTGACACGACAAGAATTTCAAAGAATAATAGTGATTTGTGAACCTTCGACTACAGCAATGGATCTATTGCAATTGTACCACGTGGTCTGTTCAGATGATGCGCCACTGATTATAATTATTATTACTGTATTATTATAATACGAGCCGTACTTATAATTGAAATTCCCTGGGCGATGGCTAAGCTGACATAGAATAACATAAGATTAAGTTTGAAATAATTTTGAAGCCACGGAGATGTGAGCCGACCAGCGATTTCAGCAGCCGCCCTCATGGACATAATTAAAGCTGCATCAATTGGTTGTAGTCCGTTTTCAAGTGCCAAAGATGGCAAGAAAACACCGAAATAAATTGAGCTGACATAGTGAAGGAAACCGGAAAACAATATTATATAAAAAATAGGTTGTTTGAGTTGGGAAAATTTCAGCGATTTCAATGGACCTCTACTGCAACAATTATTGTCAGGCTCATCAATTTCTTGGCAAACTTTTTCTTTTTGGATATCTTCCGATTGTTTTTCTATTGCTGGTCTAGATAATGGTAACATTTCCATACTGCAAGCTTGACTTAACTTGCGTTGTTGCTCGTAAATCATGGTCTTTGAAGCCGAAGTTTTCAACAATGTTTTTCCGGCTTCATAGTCTAATTCTTTTGGCGTTTTGTTGTAATTATCATTGGTTAATAGTACGGGTTTTCGACCATTAGTCTTGTCCGCAAGTTTAAGATTGATTTCCTCTATTGAAAGACTGCTTTTTGGTACCATGTCAACATCCGGCGGCGATAAATTAGAATCCGCGATAGGTTTTAGAATATAATGTTGCTGTGCTGATTGAAATAGACTGGCTCCAACCAAAACATTTAAATTCATTCCTCCTAAAATTAACATAACTCCCCGGTAGTTGTAATGGTCTAACATTACTTGAATCACAGGTGAAAACACAAATTTGCCCGTTGAGAAACTAGCCATTGCTATTCCGGTAACAATTCCGTATTTCTCTTTAAAATAATAGCTGTAGTAAAATAATAATAATTAGCGATACCAGTAATTAATATAACTTAATCCAAAAAATTTTATTAAACTTACCTAAGCAAAACATAAGATGCATTGGTTACCATCCCCAATCCCGCACCTAAAATTATTAATATTTAGCAATTATAAATAAAATATTTTATAATTATTACTAATTTTGCATTGACATTTCATTAATTTATTTACCAACAAGAACTCCAAATGTGAAAAATAACACTTGCACAGATTTAGCAAAGAAGCATAAAATAAGGCCAATTGAGACACACAAGCCTCCGCTAATAGCTGAAACTCTTGGCGAGTAGACATCGATGAGAATTGCATTAAACGGAGCTAAAACCGTACATTTTCAAATTATGATATTATATGATAATCCATAATGATACCTATAAATTGAGCTGTGGCAACTGTAATTGCAGGAATCCAGCCTGCTACAGTAGTGGTCGTATCCAATTCTCTCAACATGTCCTGAAACATTAATCCCAACGCTTGTAAGGGCATAGATATCATTAGACCGGAAAGCACACAACCGGCCAATACCATCCATCCCCAGCCCCCGTCTGGAGGAACCAGCTCGTATCCTTCTGGAACTTTTTTAACTGCCATGGAACCTTCTTAAGCAACTTTTTAAAAAACCGATTTTGCTAAAAAGTTGATTCAAGATACTTGATTTAGCAAATTAATGCTTTTAAAATTATGCTGCACATCTCACACCATCGCCTTCGGATACTAGTAATATTGAAACTATCAAAATGATTTAAAGTGCTTTCAACCAAACTGTATTGGCTTCGATGTTTGATGCGCACAGTCGATATCACATTATCTTAACATTTACTTTAACAAGGACATACAATTGCTGATTATTGACTTGGCGGCTTTTGTTTGACAATATTTAAAATTTTATACTAAATGTTGTTCACGTGAATCGTAACAATGTATTAAACTCGTGTTTTATAAGCACTTTATTGATAAAGGTTACTGGAAGAGAATAAAAAAAATACCGGATTACGAGATTAAAATCAGTGTACATTGTTGTCACGTGTGTCAGGCTTCCTGGTCACAGTTTCAACTTTAAAATAATATATGTGATTGAAATAATACTGCACATGTATTGTGATTATTTAAGACCTTCTAAACAAATTCCTTAATGAAACACTGTAAACTTATAGTAATGGCACACTTATTTTTAAATGCTCTAATCAAAGCTCACGTTTTATTTTACCTTTTATTTTCATGCCAGTTATCATAATTATGCAAAAGTAAAAAAGAGAAACAAAAATAAGATGAAAAACGGCAATTTTAAATAATATTATTTTAATTGAAACCTTCTGATTTACCTCTATTGATTCTATCAGTGACTATAAAACTATATTAATATAGCCTACGACTGTACGTGGAATTGGTACGCATTAACAAAAACAACTTTTATTTTATTTGAGGTCAATTAAATTTAAACTAAAACATCAATACGCTGTAGTTGTTTTAAACGTTTTTAAATGCCCTAAAAACATTTCCTAAGCCTAATTTTTAATTGCACACGAATTAGGCTTAGGAAATATTTTTAGGTGTACCTGCAAAAAGTTTTCAAGTATCGAATTTACAGTACCGGTACATTTAAAGGTTGCAAATGATCATTAAAATTGTAACATTAGCCTTCAGTATACAAATTTCAACTTGCTTGTAAAATACATGTACTTCAATTTTTGCTACTAAAACAACGACGACGTTTTATGGATTTATAAAACAAATAATTATGAAACACTTTACAATTGTCTTTTCAAAATAAAAAAAAAAATTGTGCAAAGCTGATTTTTAACTTGATTTAAATCATAAAACGCAGATATATGAAAGATAAGATCCACTGATTAGTTTTAATTTGGTACTCACTGGATCAGACTAACGTCAAAGTTGATTTGAGTATCATCACTGATTAGTGGCTACTTGAATTAGTAGAGGTGCGTATAGACAAGAGGAAATAGTTTGTCACTATGATTTTAAACATTTATTTTTAATCAAAATCTATCTTCCTATTGATTCCTGATTAACTGGTTTGCTCTACTGGATATTGAATAACAATAAGTTATTTAAAATGGGTTCTATAAAAATTGAAGAAAAACCCGACAAGACCGTCATTCCTAGGACCAAATTTCAGCTGTACTCGTATACCTTTCTAATATGTATAACAATATTTACTGGTGCTATGTGCTATTCTTTGCAAGCTCCAATTTATCCGCAAGAGGTAACTATTGCATGGATTTTTTGTAACCAAATAACGCACATTATTACTTCCTATAATTACTATAGGCTGAAAATAAAGATGTCCCCCCATCACAATATGGTTTTGTATTTGGGGTTTTTCAACTAGTTATTTTTTTAAGTTCTCCTTTTTATGGAATTTATGTTAGTCTCCCAAGCTTGTATACAGTTTTCAAATTAATAATTATTATGAATTTGAATTTAGTCAAAAGCAATTGGACCTTTGTTTATGTTTAGAGCTGGAGTATTTATGTCATCGTATTGCACAATACTGTTTGGGTAAATTTAGTTTTAAAAATTACGTTGAATCATTAAATCAAAATTTACAAAATGTACAGCATCATTCTTTTTTTAAGAATAGAAGCTTGGAGTGGTCACCACCAAAGGCAATGTTTTTTGGCTTATCGGTGGTCATTAGGATATTCGGGGCTCTTGGTGACTCTGCAATTTATACTTCCAGTTTTGTATTGGCCTATAGGCTTTACCCCAACGCAATGGCAACCTCATTGGTTATTAAAAACTTTAGATTATAAAATGATAAATTCTTTAAAAGTTTAATTATTTTTTCAGGCAGCCGTTGAAACTGCATTTGGATTTGGTTTGATAGTAGGGCCAACTCTTGGAGGCTGCTTTTATGATGTAAACAGTATTAAAAAACTTAAACTCAACAATGTTAACTTTTTCGCTGATAATTTTTTTCAACATACTGTTAGTTAGGAGGATTTTCTCTGCCTTTTTTTGTTATTGGAGGAGTTTTAATGGCATTCTGCTTTATGTCTCTATTTTTTATAAAAAGTCTTGGTAATTAAATTGGCCAAATACTGTACTGTATTTTGATTTTTTAAAATAATTAATTTAATAATTTTGCAGGAGATGATGGCCCTACCAATGTAAATACAGATAAAATGAACGTTTTTCAAGTTCTAAGAGATCCGTCGATTATTATAACCGCATTTCCAATTTTTACAGTTGCAACTGCTACTGGATTTATTCAAGCTTTATTAGAACCTCATTTGGATCCAGTGATTATTTTTCCATGACTAAAATAATAATCAACAATTTTTAATTCTTTGTATGTCAACAGTTAAATCTAACTGCATCTACAGTTGGACTATTATTTATGGCCATGGGAGGTGCTTACGCTATTTCAAGCGTAATAAATGGCAGACTAGCTGATAAAATTGTAAGTATTAGCTGAAGTGTAACAATCTTCCTCAATTTATAAGTTTATAAAACTTAGCTAGTTTAGGGTCACTACAACTTAATATGTATTTTTGGAATGATATTGCAAGTCATCGGTTTGACATTTCTAGGACCAGCTCCCTTCATACATTTTGAAATGTTAGTATTACGGTATAAACAAAGATTGAATACCAGTTAGTTTGGTTTTTTTTTTTTTTTTTGTTTTTCTTTAGAACTATTGGTTCCGTTGTTTCTTCATTGATAATTATTGGCATTGGTCTTGGGTGCGTTTTAATTAACAGCGTAATGTCACTTTTAAATATTATTGAGTAAGTTATAAAACTTAGAATAAATTGTTTTAATCATTTAAAACAATTACTTTTAAACTAGGAAATCGCATAAACAAAGTAATTCGAGTGCGCAAGGATTTGTAGCTGGATTATACAACTCTGTTTACGCTTTTGGGTAATATTGATATTCAAAAAATCTTATTTTAAATTTTAAATCTATTTATCAGTTGCTTTATTGGCCCGACAATTGGAGGACCTCTGTATGATTTAATGGGATTTTCTTCAGCAAGTATGGTCATTTTAGGATTAGAATTACTTGCTGTAAGTAGGCTAAACCCATTAACTTATTCTAGATAAATAAAAACTAACTTTATATACAAATATAGGGCATTTTGATCATCGGACTGGGAGTAGGAAAATATTTAAAACACCGACGTCAACAATCGATAGTCGTTTAACATCGCGAAATTTTAGAAATTGAGAATATACTGTAATTTTACTTTTAACAATAAAATGTTTGATTATAAAATGCAACATTTAATTGCCTCACAGCTTACATTTGCAAATTTTCGTGTTATAATTAAGAAGAATAATTAAGAGAAATTACTTTTATCGACCTCCTCCACCTCCTCCTTGAGGGTCTGGACTGAAGACCTGAGTAATAAGCATGAAAACCACGGCAGGTACAATGTACATCCACTAAAAAAATAGAGCAAAGTAAATAAAATAATTTTAAAAAATGGAATGACAATTTACATATTTAGAGAAAAAAGAACGGTTGTCGCCTTGTTCGTTCTTAGCTCTATCTGATTTTTCTCGTTCCACTTTCTGAATGAAAGCGGCTGCATCAGGCCTACACAAATTAAATGTTAGTAACCTTTGGAAATAAAAATGAAAATAATATTTACGCGGGTCCGGTTTCCATGGGACGAATTTCAATGACTGTTTTAAAATATTTCAAGTGAGCTGTCGGATTAATACCTCCTTCGCAAAGAGGATTATTCGTAGTCGCTGAAATACCAATGAGATCGCCATTTATATCTGTATGTAATGTTATTATGTCGGACAACTCCGATTCGTACAAGGCGCACTATAAAAATATTATATAAATAAAATGTTAAACCTTAATAACATTTGTAAATTGAAATACCGCTTTAATAAAAGTGTATATATAATTGATTGAATCGTTTGTCTTAATTGGAGCTCGAATTCGGTAAAACCCATCGTGTTTGACTAGATCCTAATAAAATTAAACAGCTTAGATAATATATTATTGTACCTTAGCGTCAATATAACTATGCAGTAGGCTACTCACAACTAATTTCAACTGTTCACTTTTGGTCAACTCTACTTCTATAGGTGCGTTAAATTTTGACAATTTCATAGGCCAAAAACTAACCGACCCTCGATCAGTAAATGTTAAATCATTCACATTTGAACCTAAAACCATCATTGTAAATCATAAATATAAAAATTGTGCCCTGCAACAATAATTATTATTACCGTGATCAAATGAATGTTGCAAATGGACTTTTATTTGGCCGAATTCTTCATCCTGCTGATGTATAAACACACATGATGATGACATTATCAATTAATCAAATTCAATATTATACTTTACCAAAATAGCACCAACCGCAACCAAACAAAATAATAATATAAAATACTTAAAATGATTATATAATTTCATAATTGATGACTTTTTTATAAAAATGAAACCACCAACATGTCGTCAATCTTCACAAGCGGTAAATGTCTCTCAACGTTTGACCCGTTTATCAAAAAATACTGTATTCTTCTTTAGAAGAGATACACGACTTCTGTCTCGCGAGTCAAGCGTTTAGCAAACATCGCGTACTTTGCGACACCTGGTGAGGACTACCGGTATCCTGCGATAACCACTTTGACGGCAAATTTATGAATGAACTTTTGGATACAGTAATAATATTATTATTATACAGTACCATAAATAACTATTATTAAATAAAGGGTACGCACGGTTGACAGTGAAGTTTTAAACTGTTTTAATCATAAATAGAAAGAAAAACAAATGGAAGATTTTCAATTACAACATAAAGGTATTATACAGTATTCCCTATTGTGAAGTGTTTTGTTGCAATTTTATTTGGATTTTTAGAACATTTGATTGATCTGCCAATTTATATCAGGGATGACACTTTTCTTATTGTTGAGTCAAATGGAGACAACGAATTTGAAGAATATAAACCTAATTTAGATCAACAATTAGTAATAGATAATTCAGTTACTCAAGAAACTAAATTAATCGATGAACCAAAAATACCGGTACATGTATTAATAAACACCTTTATAAAACTTGTACGTAATTCTGATCAACGTTCTCCTTTTTTTAATTAAAAGCGTAAAGGAGGTTGGCCAAAAGGAAAAAAAAGAAAACTGGAAACTTGCAATGCTAAAATTCCAAAATCTCCCACCACAGGGTAATTATATAAAATTAAAATAAGTAACTGTACAATGTCATGTAATCTACAGTAACTGTAATTGGGTACCGTATTTCCTTATTTTTTAGTTATCTGATATTTATGGAAGAGAGGCGAAAATGGTATAAATCTACACAACCTGAACTTGAATTTTCAATAGTTACTAAATTATTAGGGAAAGAATGGACAAATTTAAATGTAGTGGATAAACAAGTACTGTAATACAAATTTCGTTCAAAATACTGTATTTTTAAATAATGATTTTGTATTTTATCACTTTAGAAGTATTTGGAAAAAGCAGAGGTTGATAAAAAAAGGTATCGCGAAGAATTAGATTCGTTAAAAAAACAAAATATGCCTGAATTGAATACCAATATACAAAGTATGATGAGAATATTTTATAACGATAGATGAAAAAAAATAATTTGTTGATTATTTTTTTTTTTAAGATGGCGTAAAACTACCGAACGTGATGGATGAATTTGACAATGATCAAAATAATGTATAAAAATATGTTATTTTTATATTTTAACTTTATCTGTAATGCAACGTTTTTTTAAAAAAAAATTAGAATGAAGAAATTAACGAATTATATTGTAAAGTCTGTGATCAACTGTTTATAAACCATCACAATAAAAATGAACACATTTTGGGGCGACATCATCGTCAAATGGTTGTTGGTAAAAAAAAGCTTAAATTAAATAACTTACAATTAACTAATATTATTATGATTTTATTTTTTCCTATTTAGAAAAATTTGGTAAAACAGCTGTTGAACAAACTTCAACTGCTGTCGTTTTGGACTCATCTGCGTCTAGGGATTCTAAGTCATTTGATGGTACAGGGTGGGGCAGCGAAAAGTACCTTATTTCAAAATGTAATAAAACCTTTTTGATTAATTAGAATTTTTTAATTTTTTTTTTTAAATGTAGGTACATATCTAAAGTTTTGTTTTACATAGATTTGAAAATGATATCAGGTAGGTGACGC
>JAQGAZ010001094.1:0-36698 GCA_034692225.1 Polydesmus complanatus | reverse complement strand
GTGATTGCGATAACCAATCAGAAAAATCTCTTACCATGACCACTCTCTTGCCCAAATATCATATAGGCTCTCTAAAAGTCATGTACATGTACAGTACTTAAAAATTTTGGGGGGGGGGGTTTTACATTAAAATAAGAAATTTTATTCAAAATGTTTAATAATTTAGGTGATAGCCAAAAGTCTCCATCTCTGTTAGTTTTTTAACCGGAATTTTAAAATTTGATTCACAGTTTCAGCTGCAGAAAAAAATAAACTTACTCTCCTGCTCATAACTGAAGAACCAGTGTTTCGATTTAAATAAAAATATATATGGGAATGTAAAATGACCTCCTCTACACGATGGCGCATCCCACGAGTCTCTATCTCTCTTAATTTTTGAGTTATTCAGCTTCAAAGTTTCGTTCACACCATTTCCGATTTAAAGTTTCTGCTAAAAAATAAAAAAAAAAAACATATCAAATCAATGAAATAGAGACTTCTAGACCCCAGAAATGTGTTCCTGGTATTATTTTACTTCGGAAAGTCACTTTCAAGTCAATTTAAACATAATTATACTTCATTGTTTTTTACGTGTTGGCCCAAAACCCAGGGTAAACATTCCTTGATTTTGGAAATTATTCTGTGCAGAAGAAAGTTTTTTTTTAAAAAAAAAAGTACTTTTGCAGTCACTCACATGCCATGCCTGATAACTTGATACATAATGGTATTATTAACAAAAAAAAATTCAAACACGCTAAAATTAATTATAAACCACAGTGTTTTGAATGTAGAATATGAATACGTTTTTTAATAAAATGCAGTAGGGTTATAGATTTCAAAATTCTTTTATTATGTCACCTATTTCTGATTCTCAGATTGAGCTACTATAAAATAAATTACTACAATTTTATACGACAAGCCAAATCGAATGTACAAGTACCATGTACAATATAAATAAAAATCGTATTTAGAAATTCACATAGATAAATTTCTTCACTTTATCAAATATATGCACAACTTTCGCCTTAATGAAACAACACACAGATAATGATTGAAAAAAACAAAAAATTTAATACCTGGTACAGTAGGCCTACAATAATATGTAATGCCATCGATCAACTATGCATTTTGTGGAATCAAGAATATTACGAAAACTATTTAAAAGACATGCAGAAGAGCGATGAACTTTTTGAAAGTAAACCTAAATTTGGACTTTATACTTATAATAACAAAATTATTTTTTTAATATTCTTGATAATTTAGCAAAATATTATACTTTGGATACAATTACGACGGCAATAATTCCAACATTAAAATCATCTGCATGTTGTTCCAATATTATACGTCTCCACCTTTTCTGCCAAACACAAATTATAAACAATATGTCAAAAAGATGTTTACAAAAAGATCTTATTAAATCATCTGCTTACGCCAACAAAATAATCACAATTATGAACTAAGGTTCCAATTTTCACTTAAAATGGGGTAGGGAGGAAGATCAAGTTTACTCCATGCATCTTGTTCGCTTTAAATAACAGGATTCCAAGAATGGATATAATTTTAATAATAGTTCTTTCGTTAATTTGCAAAAATTGTTTCAACTAATTTCATAATATAGTTTATAATAATTATTAAAACTCGCTAACATTAAACTCTTAACTGTCAATTCAGTTACATGTTTTTTTTAAAAAAAGATTTTTTGTAACGCAACAAAAAAAAAATTCTTGGTAACCCTGTATACCGTTTCCTGACTATTTCACAGACATCGTCAAACGTTAAAACCACCCGTCAAACACACACGTCCTCGTGTTCGCTTTGCTCGAGTAATGAAACCAAAAATATACAAATTAAGTTTACAGAACAACAAAACGAATGTTTTTCTCTCGACTGATAAACGCCACCTGAATGCGTGAAAAATCTAGATTTCTCTCGCAAAAATAATAAAAATATAATATTCCCAGTCATACAATTAAAATTACACACGCAAATATACTCGTAATAAAATTATTATTAAAAGATGTTTTCTGTTTTAAATTACAACCGCTTTGCATTTTCGAAAGAAAAAAAAAAAAGAAAAAATAAAGACATACTGTACATCACACTGTACGTCTGAACAACGGGTCTATTTCGTTGACTCAAGATTCTTCACATTTTAATAGCTATCTTTCATCTAAGCGACTATAGGTTTATTATTCAATAATTTATCATTGGCCTCGTATAGTACTATATGAACCGTTTTGTTATTGAGATCAGTATTGGTAATTTCGCTCACCGGTACTTTATTTGTAGTGGTATTCAACGGGCTGTAAGATTTTTTTTTCTCCCAATTACCTTTTTTAAATTTACGCCTCAAACACCAAATCATGAATATGACGGCGCAAATAAATACAAGAACTGCGATACTTATCACAAAGTAGATGGCTGCTGATGTCCACCAACTTTCGTCTGCAATTGTAGCGTTGACATCTAAAAAAATAAGGAAATATTCCAACATATACTTATTTACAAAAAGCTTAGAAAGTGGGTTGTAATTACCTTTAGGAGTTGTAATGGAGATTCCGGAACCGTTGGGAGATATTATAGGTACTCGAGTACTTAATACCGTTTGATTTACTCCCCCGGGGCAGACTGGACAGCACAGACCAGGCACTTTCATCGAAGTTTCGTTACATTGTTGATCACAGATTCGTTCTTTACAAGTTGTTAACCCATTTAAACACATACATTGGGTGCATTCGTTTAGCATCCATATTTCTCCGGTATCGTGTAATATGTCGTCGTGTAAACAAGATGTTCGCTTCATATCTTAAAATTACAATCAAATTAAGCCCGTTATTTTATAAAATATGTTAACTATAATTTTTTAATTTGGCAAAACTTACCCACGCAAAAAGGACAGCATTGCCCTTTCTTTAGAACCGGCGTATCACAACTAACTTTTGGACATTTAGCCAAAAAACATGCAATTTTTCCATTGGAACATTTGCAACTTTGACAATCGCCCGCCCACCACTCAGCTCCATCCTCGTGCACCTTTCCACCTTTGGTAGAACAGCTCCGATTTGTCGGGTTGATAGTCTTTTTCACCTCTTTAACAAATTTTTAATATGAGTTCTCACGAACAAGTTCTGGGGATTTATATATTAATGATTTAAGTACCTCGACATTCGGGACAACACCTTCCAGGTTCTTTACTATATACAGGATCTTCACAAGGATGAGGAGAACATTCGTAACTTCCGCAGAACATTTGCCCACCGTGACAGACACACGGAGTGCAGGAATCCAACATCCACATTTCGCCTTCCAAATAGAAACCCCCATTAGTAGAAGGGCATACAACCGTATTCGCACTTTTAGGGACAATTGCATTTTCTACCAACAAACAAAAAAAAATTTAAAACGCAATCATATTTCTATAAATTCAAACTCAAAGCGGAAATAATTACTTAAACATTTTGGACAGCATTCGTTAGGAAGGAGAACTGGATCTTCACAATTTGTCTCAGGACAATTTATAAGCGCGCAAAATTCTTTTCCATAGTGACAGTAGCAAGTACGACACCCATCGTGCCAGGTCTCGTCTTCCTCTCGTAAACCATCCTTCAAGTGACAGTGTAGTTGCTTGTGAGCGGGAACGCGAGAATTTTCCGTTGTAGTTTGTAAATCTTTATTTGGTTCGCCTAAAAAAGAAAAAAAAACAACTCTAGAATCAGTAACTTTTAATTATCATTTACGAGTACATTAAAATAAAATAATTAGTTTGAATTATTATTTTCACGTTCATACTTGTTAAATAAAGTGTCAAGGGGGTTGATATTTCTATTTCAATTATGATTTTACAAAATAATTTAAAAAAGGGTTGAGGGGAAAAATGTTTAAAATATTTAAGTTTAACCTCATTTTTTTTCTATTGATTGTTTCTACTGCAACACCTTTTCAAATTAATTATTATTCCAGGTAAGACAAATTTATATCAATATTAAACTGCTACGAAAAGATTTCAATAGCCTACAGGTTCAGTAACCAATTTTCTATTAAAAGGTAATGGAGAACATGTTCATAAAAAGACCCGAAATAAAAGTACTGTAATTGAATAAAAAAATAAACTAAATAAAAGATTGTGTAAATAGGTGAAAAATTGATAAATTATTCTCTTTTAAGATTATAATATAATATGTTATAGATTATAGGATGAATAGAAACTGTCGTTTTAAGAATAATATATTATCACTGTATATTTTAAAAAATTGGAACTAAACATGAAAAAATTTCAATAGCGTATACAAGTTCATGAACTAATTTTCTATTAAAAGATAATGGAGAACATGTCCATAAAAAGTCCCGAATCAAAAGTACTGTAATTGAATAAAAAAATAAACTAAATAAAAAGATTGTGTAAATAGGTGAAAAATTAATAAATTATTCTCTTTTATGATTATAATATAATATGTTATAGATTATAGGATGAATTGAAACTGTCGTTTTAAGAATACTATATTATCACCTGAAAAATTGGAACTAAACATGTAAAAGGTACAAGTACGCAACGATGTCCACCCATAATATATTACAAAACTAAATTTGATATATGAACAAAAATAACACGATCAAATAGCCTCAATAGATCTTGCAAAAAGGTATTTTCATATAACGATGACCACCCAGTGTTTTAGTATCAAATATAATATACTGTACATCGCGTGCATTGTTCACGAATATGGAATAGGGTAATATTTAAGTTATGATACCTTAAATACTACGAGATACGCGGAGCATAAACTTAAATTATATAAATATAATTAAAAAAAAACAAATAAGAAATAATAAAAAAAAAAAAAAAAAGAATCGTGTGAAACTTACTCATGCATTTACAAGTTCGACAACCTCTGGCGTTTCGTACATAACCATATGGACACTTTTGAGCACACTTCAAAGACCTACACGAAGCACATTTACAAACAGGACAACCGATGCTGTCAGACTTCAAGCCGTGGATGCACTTTTTATCACAGCCGACCAAAGGAGGGCATTTGCACTTACAAATAGACCTATTAAATTCATCTACCGCGTAACCATGCTCACAAGTTAAATTACAGCCATCTGGGAGTTAGAAAAAAAAAATTAAAAAAAAAAAATTATATTGACACACGCATAAACAGAAATGTGTAAACAATTAGAAAATATAAAATGATTAAAAGGGGGGGGAGGGGGGAAAACCCAGATTTAAATTAGATTACATTTGTATAATTATGCATCAAAATTAATGTTAAATGGAAAACAGATGAGTTCTGAGAATTAAAAGGGGTAAAAAAAAAAATATATTAAAATTTAAGTACCTAACTTGCATTGGCAAGTGTAACAGCCCAAACTATCGACGACAAAACCGTTGGCGCATAACAACGTGCAATTGGATAGCGATGAACACCTGGAAGGCAAAGTCAAAACCGTTGGCTCTAAAATATTATAAAAAAAAAAAAAATTAAAACTTAAAATAAAGAAAAACATTAAGACATTATTTTTACATTATAACTTAGAACACTTAAAGTTAAGTACTGTACCTTTTTTTAGAGCTAAGCAAATAGCTTTTTTCGTAAAACTTCAACTAGTTAAGTTGTTAAAATTTAAGATTTTCAACCTCATAAATGGTTGTGACGTCAATAGCAACAATAAATGAAATAGGGCCAAATAAATTTTGTAAATTCACATAATATGCCCTCGAATGTTTATAAAATGCGTCAATAATAATTTGCATTGGGGTTTACAAGTATCGTACCTAGCAATTACATTTTGCAATTTAAATTACTTTACAACTTCCGTATAAAAAAAAAACCACACACCTTTGAAGCGAGCGCGCAACAATAAATTTATTACGACGTTGTAAAAAAAAAAATAATAATAATAATAATTATTAATTCGACAATTTGCGAAAATAAAACTTTTACAACATTCGTTAAGTAGATCATAGACTTAGTAGGCTGTTCCACAAACTAAAGTTCAAATTTATGAATTGCTGATTTTACTCAACCAACAATTTTGATAAACTTCCAAAAACGTCAACTTTTTAAATGCGGTTCGAGGTGTTAGAATTTCTAAACTACTCGTATTCATTTTCCACTACAATTTATGAATATGACAGTTAAGTACCTTACCACCGTTCTTATCCGTGTACTGTATAA
This sequence comes from Polydesmus complanatus, assembly GCA_034692225.1. Taxonomy (NCBI): domain Eukaryota; kingdom Metazoa; phylum Arthropoda; class Diplopoda; order Polydesmida; family Polydesmidae; genus Polydesmus; species Polydesmus complanatus. The sequence goes on along the minus strand of JAQGAZ010001094.1, from coordinate 30,540 downwards.
TAATAATTTTTAAAACGAATATTATCCTTTCTAATAAATTGTCCAAAGTCACATTTGACATTTTCTTTAAGTAATAAACGATACGATTATTTACTGTTTTGTGTGGGAATTTAATCATCTCATCAAAACAATACGCCTTTTACAAGAGCCATTAGTCATTTCATAAATAATAGAAATTTAAATTATAGGTATACAGTAGAATACTATAAAAATGTGTTGCTCATTTAAAATTTAGAAGAAAAAGTTTTTATTTTTAAACCTATCCCAGGTAGATCTTATAATAGAAATGTAATAAACATTATTTTTATACACTACTTGAACCTTTTTTGAAAATATTATTGAAAATAGTTTAATGAGTAGTCAATGTGAAACATTGAACGTAATTATCCGTAAGCGATTATTTTTTAAGGATATTCGGTTATCTGACGCCTTTTTATTCGTTTCAAAGCCATATACTTAGCTGCCTACGCTAATTTCTTAAAAGTGTTTATCTTTGAAACACAAAGTGCGATTCTTTGTTTAGAAATTATTTTTTTCTCCAAACATCCACCGCGTGCACCGTACCACTCTTCAAAAACTTAAAAAAATGTTTGAATTATAATAATTACCGCATTAACATTGAATTAAAGAACAAAAATAATAAGCAATTTTTTTAAAAAAAATAAATAAATAAGAAAAAAAAAAAAAAAAAAAAGGGTCTTACCATCGCAATGAGGACAACATTGTCCTGGAATCTTCTTCGAATTTGTGCAAGTTGGAGCGCAAAATTCCGCTTGACATTCTACTCGTCCATTCACACACGTACAGACATTGCAGTCTCCTTCTCGCCATTCTTCTCCATTTTCGTAAGGGCTTCCACTTGCACTTATACAGCCTAATAAACAAAAAAAAATTTATTTTATGAAAACATTTTTAAACGATTAAAAAATTAATATTTTACTGCGTGTAAACATCAATGTTAAGCTCATTAGAATGTTATTTAAAGTTTAAACTAATAAAAAAAAAACCAGAGTTTTATTAAAAATAATAATAAAAAAAAAACCTTCAACGAACTTATATATTTTTAATAGTGTCATGCCAAAAAATTATATTTAAAAAAAGATCAAGATTTAATCTCGCTGCGCTGCAGGTGGTTAATCTGTTTAAAATGTAAAAAGCGTTTTTCTTTTCAGTTTCAAATATCAAAAGTGAAACTACCATCAAAAAAAAAAAAATCTCCCATTATAAAAGTCCCCATTATAAAAAAAAATATATATATATATATATATATATACCGGTACTGTATTGCACTTATAACGCCCTATGTAAAATCTAATAAACAAAGTCTGGTAGAAAAGAGAGAAAAAAAGTATTTGATAAAAAAAAAAATTGTTTGCATATATTAAAACCCAAAGTTGAAGAAAACAGCTGGTATGACGCCAACGCCAAACTACTTGGAGAGTCAGCATCTGAGTATGTGTATGTAGGATGAAAAGGACAATCACCTATGCAAACGGCGCAACATTCTCCAGGCGGAACTTTCATCTGACCACACGAGAGCTCCGTTGAATTGCACTCGATGGCGTTACAAAACGTAACGTTGCCTTTGCAGGTACACGACGTACATTTATCAGCTTTCCATTCTTCGCCATCCAAGTAATCCAAGCCGTTGTAGAAACAAGTCTGTTCGCCTTCTAATTAATCAATTCGGGTTAACTTTTTTTAAAAAAAATTTTTTTTCCTAATGAAATTCACGAAAGAAAAAAAATATTCTTTTTACCACTGATGCAATGATAGATCGGGCAGCAACTTCCAGCTTTTCCGGTTCCTTCTCTCAATACTTTTAAACGTTGGCCAGGTAAACATTTGGGATTCTCGCACTCTTTGGGCAAACACATGCATCTGGACAAAACAAAATCAAATAATTTTTAATTAACAAAATTGTAAACCAATTAAATATTTTATCGAATGACTAGCATGTTAAATTTAATTAAATCTTTTAATTTGCATTTACAAAATCGTTATTCTTGTACCTAAGTTTTAAAAACATCGGAACAAGAGGGTAAAAGTGTGAGAACAACATTTATTATCTCGCTTGCTTGCCGTAAAATAATTTTATATTTAAAAGCATAAAAAAATGAATAAATAAAAAAAACATGTCCTATTATCAAAATAATAAAACGATATAAATTGCAGTAATAAAAAATTTTAAAAAAAATAAAAGATACCGGTAATAAAAAAAATTGCAAGAAAGATTGTTCGGTTCACCAATCCTTTGGGTATTAATTTACTTTGATTAGCGTTGATAATTTAAATTTAAAAAACAAAAAAAATTTTAAAAAAAAGTTATCGTTTTTAATTGAAACTTAAATTTTCCGTTCATTTAGAAAAAAAAAATTTAACATGCTTCTATTTCTATGAAACATTTCGCAGTAAAAATTAAGTTTTAAAACGATCCGTTAAACTTTTTGACAGTTTGCATTATCTAGATCTATTAAAAACTTTAAACAATGCGCTATCTGTTAACGTAAAGCATTTTACAGTACTGTAAATAACTCTTTGTAAAAAAAAAATAATATTTGACGTTTGCATTCATTAACATAAAATTCATTCAAGTTTTCGAACATGTGGAACATCACTTTGTCGGAGCAACTTCAACCTTGATAGAAACTAAATTTAGCGAGTTATATAAGCAATAACTGCACCAACGATACTAAAAAAAAATTATTTTTAAATAAAGTATATCTTCGTTATCGTGAAGAATGCAAGTTCATAAAAAATTCCGCTTATGGTAAAATAAAGCATCGCAAAATGTGGAAGTTACACGAACTCATACTCAAGTTCTGCTGATAACACTCCAAAATTCAAAATTGACTCCATAAAATTTTGTTTCACGGCACCCAGCGCAAAATGCAAGACGTCGATCAATCGTGTAGGCCTTCTAATGAAAACGCGTGTAGCAAAGACAGTATCAAACGCTTTTCTCAGATTTTGAAAAGTATTTCGATAAAAATTTCAAAATTTTAAAATCACTTTCAGAACAAAAACGTGCTCCTTTCTTCTAAATATTTCCACGCGGTTTAAGTCGCCGTCAAAAAGAATTCTTTGGCGTCGCCCATTGTAAATATTTGGCTTTCGGGTTAAATATAGGCGCCAAGTTCATTACGTTTCAATGATGAAACAATGACAAATGATCAGAATGATAAGAAAAAAAAAATTAAGTAACCCAATCCCGTAAGCCGACTTACGTGTGTTTAATAATAATAAATTACACGTTTCGCATACAATATTTAGTTCATGCAACTGAGTAGTATTTTATCACCAACCGCTGCCAGTCAAAATTGAAAAACAGAAAAAGTCAAAGAGAGAGAAGAAAAAAAAACGAAAAATTAATGAATTCAGTAAGCAAAGCGGTTTTCATTTATTATTACTCTCCAGATTTAATGAATGTCAATAGTTTGCGTTCTGAAATGTGCGTGTTCACTGATAAATACACAACCCTTCTTTGACTGGCATCCTTCCCAACCCAATCAACTTATTTTTAATTAACTTTTTTTGTTTAAAAAAAAAAAAAAAAAAAAAACACAACAACGAAATCTTAATGAAATTTCATTTCTCATTAAAACAAGTACACGATTTCATTAGGCCTAAAATGGTGACCGACTTTCAATTCCACTGTAATATAGTAAACATATCTCTTCAATGATCGAAGCATCCTCATAATAATAATTATTATTCATATCGACCACCGTTGTTATTATGATATGTTTAAATAAACATTATTGAAAATGGAACAAGTTACAGAAAGCAAGTTTTTCTTTTTCTTTTCTTTGGTTCAAAATTAATTAAGGTTGCCACTGAAAGTACGAGTATATTTATGACGATATTTTTAACATGTTAATAAAACTCATCACGTTTTGCAGTTTCGGCTTTCAAAACCAAAACGATAATACCGGTATTTCGTTTTGAATTTTCTTTAATCCGGGTTGGAAAAACAGTACTAAAAGGTTTTTGCCAAAGATGCACCCAGTTACAAAATTTAAAAGGAATATAATCAAGTTATTACCGGTAATTGAAATAATTATAATATGTTACTAAGCCTTTTATTGAAATTCCCTGAAACACGAAAACCATTATTTTATCCCAAAAAAAAAAAAATTTGAATTCGAAGTTACAAGCTAAATAAAAAAATTAAAATTTTAATTTTACAGTCATAATTAAACAGTCAGTGACTATTTAATAAAATAGCGGGAGAAATATTCGCTAAAAGCAAAATAATGTCCCTACAATTTGTATGTGGGAGTTTTAAGTTCCAAATTTTTTTTAAAAAAAAAGGTGTGTCTATAGTATTTAGGCCTACAAGGTGGCTTAAATCGACACCATAATGTCACCATTATTCACAACCCGACGACTTTTAACAAGTACAGTAATAATTAACAAAAAGAATAAATAAGTTACTCAAGTGTTAAAATAAATTGTCCCAAAAAAAAAAAAAAAAAAATCAATGTTATACAACTACAGTATCCTTACAAAAACACGACTTTCCCGCCATTTGCAAATTGAAAATGACAGCCATGTGTTTGGACGTGACGTAGTTGGCGCCATGTGGAAGTGGCGTAATGTCTACCTTTACATAATCAAAAACTTGTGACCTTATTTTTCGTCTTTGCGCAAACTTTTTCCACATATGGGGTGGTTGATGTGCGCTGTGCCGCGCCGCGCGCGCGTGCGTGCGTGTCCCTTTCAAAATATTCAATTAGATATATATTTTACAGATTGGTGTTGCCACATTGTCGTGGTCTAAAGATAAAACACGAGCCTCGCGATAAACATGTGGGAAGAAGGATTTTCAAACTCTAAACAGAAATTTGTCTTTGTGGATAAAAAAAAAAAAACTTTCGTCACGGTCTCGATACATTTTCTTTTTTTTTTTTTTTTATCATCTAAAAACAATTTTCTAATTAGCTGTCGAGTTAATGAACTGTCGGTAAAAATGGAACGGATGCGATAATAGGAACCAAGACACATTGTTGAAGGTCACTTCCTGTTATTTTTAAAACCACTTACCCTCCGGGTTTAGCGCAGCACTCTCCTACTGTCATACTACTCGGTAATGGATAGCTATCTTCGGGACATGTAGGTTCTTTAGGACATTTCACGAGACTGCAGTTAGTTTCTAAATCAAAAAAGGAGAAAAAAAAACAGTTTACATCTAGAAATTATAATAATTGCCCAAAAACACAAATCATGGAATGTCAGACAATTAAAAATGTTTTCTGTGTTAAATATGTTGGGTTAGATGATATCCCTTCGAAATTTATTTCAGTTTGACAATTATTTTTTTTTATTTTGTAGAACAAATTATGTGGTTTTGTAGCACATACATAAAATTGATTTATGCTAGTGTTTTATAAGTACTTTTGATAGCCGGATAAACTTAAATTCCAATAAACCATAAGTTACATGGAATACTCATGTTTATGACATGTTTTACGCCAAATTGGGTCGTTGAAGTATTCAATTTGTCAAACGTGAGTTACGTAATTTATGATCAATCCTTACGCGGTTTTTTCCCCTTCTCTCATAAAATCGGTCTTTGACTTTAACGTAAATAAATAAAAAAAATTTTTTAAAAAAAAAAAAAGAGTAATGATACGCGTTGAGAAATGTTTTAAAAATAAATGTACGTGTAGGATAGTTTGCATTTAAAAAAAAAAAATGAGCCAAACACTAAGGCACCGAGGTACTCGTACAACATCATATGTACGAGTATAATACAGTACTACCTGCCTGTTAAAAACATGCAAACGAGTTGCTGGAGATAATTTTAATTGCATACCTAATTTTATTGTCAGATCATCTGGGCTCCGCATAGCCACCTTACGCACTTCACTGCTGAAAAACCCACCCAATTTGCACTCTTTACCTTTTAAAGTACTCGAGCTAAAGCTCGAAATATAAGCGTACATCAACAAAAAAAACCAATTAAATGTTTTAAACAGTATTGTTAACTATTTAAGTTATTAAATTTTCAACATTTTAAAATTTAATTTAACCAACTAAAGCATGATTAAAATACTTTTGGCAAATTCTAACGGGCAAAATCACATCCTCTAAACTTTTTCTAATCATCAACAATTCTAAGGATTAATAATTTAACTACTATATTATACTAGAGAGATTGCGGTTTAGCTTTTTACCTCGTTCTTATGCTTATGTCTAATGCTTATGGTGTTGAAGTGTGGACTTTGGAACTTTTTTTAGCACAGATGTCAATGAAGTAAAAAGTTCGAAAGTCTACACTCCAACGTCATAAGCATTAGAGTTAAGCAAAAGAACGAAGTAAAAAGCTAAACCGCAATCTCTCTATTATTATACTTAACTCTAATGCTTATAGCGTCCGAGTTTGGGCTTTGAAATTTTTTTTTACACAGATGTGAATATAGAAATAAATTTCAAAGTTTACACTAGAACGTCATAAGCATTAGAGTTAACCATAAGAATGAGGTAAAAAGCTAAACCGCAAACACTCTACTGTATTTGCCATATTATAAAACCAACTAAAAAATTGTATTTACTGTAAAAAAAAACTTTAAAAAATTGTTTTCTTTGCTGATGAATACAACCCCAGACCCAGACCATTAATTAAAAATGCATAATCGTATATTTAAAGCAAATTAAGAATCGACCAATTAACAACGTTATTTCCAGCATGACAACATTTGGAAGTAAAGAACTTCAAAAACAAAAATAACCAATTAATTTTGTGTCGTAGCAAATCATTTAAAATTCTTAGTGCGAGAAATCTTGGTGTTTTTAGTTTTTGCAAGGTAAAGTAAAGGAGCATTACGCATTCCTTAATCTCTCCTTCCCCTCCCCCCAGGAAATCAAACTCATTAACTCTTAATAGTATTAATAAAGCAAAAAATTTCCTGCACAAAAACGAACAATGTTTTTTTTTTATTTTCTTAATAAATTCGCCCTTATTGTAGCTCTAATACCAATTTAACATAGCCTACATGTACATGTAACAATTCTAAAAGCCAATTCTTGCCCGATGGAGGAAGAATGCACGACACTTGGGCAGTCAAAAAAAAAAAAAGCAAAATAGTGTTTATATGCTAAATATTTTGACAAGAAAGGGGTAAATTTGTTTTATCCTATTATTCTTAAGCTGGCGCCAAAAGCCATCAAAAGAATTCATCAGAATAAATACAGTTAATTTTTACAAATATCTTGTATATATTATTATATCCTTTAATGTTAATAGATGTCAAAAATGCTGCCTCTCCCTATGAGCTTTCTCCAGCTAAGAATTTCTACCCGAGCGTTTTTCTTTTCTTTTTGATGTTAACCGCTACACATTTCAAATTTGCAACCCCCTGTACAGTAATGACTCATTTCGAGAAGAATGTTTCACGAAAGATGTTTATTTTATGCAGATGATCATTAACTTCAGGTCCAACTAATTGCATTTTCGGCAATAAAAAAATAATGTAAAAGAACTACCGATAATGTGCCCATACAATTTTTTTCTCCCTCTCTCTCTCTCTCGCTCCTTTAAATGACTTGTAAAGCAATTTGTTAAATGTAAAGTTATTTCAGCACCAATGTTATTAAGCAATAATAATAAATACCCGGTATTTAAAAACCCCAATAAATAAAGTATTCGTCATCCTAATTGATCCAAAAATTACTATAGGTTAAATTTCCTACTCGTATTAAATAATTTTATTTAGTTAGTGACTTTTATCTTTTAAAGACGAATGTAAATAATTTTTCGAGCAATAACTAAAAGCTGTTTACCCATATTGCAATGTCGCGAGTGTTAACTAACCAACGGTGGTAAAAGAAATTAACAAGTCGAACTGGTCTTATATCAGCACAAGAATAGAATCATAAAATAATTGTGTACAGTACTGTACTGTAAATCATGTTTCATTTTTAGGACAATGATCTGCACAAATAAATATTATGTAAATGTAAAATCTACCCAAAGTTAATAAACATCTGACATGAAAAAAGCAAACAATAATAAATTAAATATGTACAAAGCAAAAATTTAAAAAAATAAATAAAAGATAGTACAAAGTAAATGTAAGCGATACCTAAAGAGATGCACTGGTAAATATTGCAGCAATCTCCGGGGATTCCTGTTCCACTCCTCACTAAAACCCGTCTCTCTCGAACTTCATCACAAACAGGTGAGTAAAGGGGGCATTTGCTAGGATCGCATTTGCACTTCAGTCCTCCGGCCAAACTTCCAGCCTGGGATTGCGAACTAGGACAGCAGCCAGCATCAACTGATACCGTCAACGAGTCCTCTGGACAGGTCAGCGTTCCATCACAAACTACTGAGATGCACAATTCGTCGAGTTTTTTCTCTCCATACGTTAATTGCGTTGAATGAGATTCTGTCAACAATTAAAAATAAAAAAAATTAAATAAAAAAAAAAGTAAAAAAAGAAAATAAATAAATAAAAAAAAAAAAACTGCGCGCACAAAACAATATTCAAAAACCTTTAATTAAACAAACATTTGAGAATGGAATGTTGTAGTGTGGACATAAATATAGTAAAGGTCAAATAAACGTTGCGGGGGTGGATGCACTCCTTCAATATGGCGTCAGACTGTTTACGCATGCTCCATAAAATGAATAAAACAGCAATGTTGTCTCTCCGGCATTATCGGATTTATTTATAGATTGTTTGCACCACTCGCATCGCCTTTGTTCCTGTTATTATATATGCGTTAGCAGATGACACTTAGTAGAAGGCTCAACAAATAGCGCCCATTCACATAACACAAAGAAATTGGATAGAGGAGAGCGGCAGGCGTCGAAACCACTTTTCCACTCAAATTTTAGTTTACGATTCAGATATTTCAAGCATTATTATTATTATTATTTTTTTTTTTTTAGGCGATGAAGAAAAAGAGTATAGAGCTCCACTCGCTAAATTTCTTAAACCCCCACTCCGAATTTAAAAGAGTTGAAGAAAATAATTTACTCTCGGAAAAGAATTTCTAAAACCGCAATTTTCTTTTAATGTTAATTGATGATTATGTTCAGTGTTGGGAGATAAGAAATGATGGGTCGCATGCGATTACTTGTTTATTACATGTTACCATAAGTTTTAACCTAAAGCTATTAAAAAAAAAATAATTATAATAAATGTATTAAATTACTGTATTCGCTCGGCGATGTAGAATTATAATTACGAGATTATCTAAACACTTGTACACCCGTCGAAATTTTTGATAATAATAAAGTTATGACTTATTAATTCAAAGTTAATGATTTTCTACGGGAGCTGTAGTGAATTAATTAAGATAAAATTTTAATTGAAAAAAAAAAAAAGTTTCAATAAATTACAATTTTGAATAAAAAGTTTTTTTTAAAAAAAAAACATAAACAATTAAAATAATTAAGATTACACGCGAAAGAAGATTTTTAAATGGAATGCAACCATAAAAAAAATTTCCATTTTCTTTTATTATTAATTTTTCATTGAAACAACTTTCTCGGTTCTTCAAAATAAAAAAATAAAAAAAAAACTAATTACTGTAGTAAAAAAAAAATTTTCATTTTTAACGGCAACATTCAGTTCTGACATTCAAGTTAGTCGATTATAATAGGCATAATGTTGAAATTGAGTAACTTAAAAGTACACCGAACTATAAACAAGCTGAATATTCAAAATAAAACCGGTACCGCATATTATAATAATTATTTTCAAGATTAAAAAACTCGAACAAAAAAAATTTTTTTTTTTTATTTTAACACATTCCCACATAAATTGAGCTTTAAAAAATTTCTCATTGGTGAAAATGAGTCGGGATAGAGCGTCCGGGTAGAAGTGCACGTAAACGTATATGGCATGCACCTACATGACGCCATTGGAAAAGCGGTTGGAAGATGCGTAAATCAAAATTTTTATACCCATCGTCGCTCGAAGGCACGTCGTTAGAACGGTTTTTGTATTTACTAATTAGATACGGTACTAGTTAATTTAAAATCGAAAGAAAAAAAAAATAAAAAAAAAAAACAACAACATGGTAAAACGTGTTTGGCAAGACAATCTCGTAGAAGAAAAATATTCGAAATAAACAAAAGCATCGAATTGGCTGTTGACGATGCTAAAGATTTGGCGGGAAAAGTAGAACGTTGTCATAAAAACATAAAAAAAAAAAAATAAGTTATGTAAGTCGCCTACTCAATGATCTAATAAATTTCAAACGAATCGACTATTAAAAGGCGTGAATTGGTCGTAAAATCCTATTTTCGCCTCCGCTCCTCCCGCTTCAAACTTGACCCCCAGGAGTGCGGGACAACAAACACCGCGGACATTTTTACAATTTCACGATGACTCGTGTCACAAACGGAAGATTTATTTCTTGACCATTCGTTTTTATTATTATTATTCTAGAATTTATTTGGAAAAACGCCCTCGCGTTGGACAATAATTAACACCGCGTCGGTTAACCCCGATAGTCATCTCCTTCCAAGTTCACACTCGGTTAAAAAAGAATCGTTCTGCCAAAAGACTGTATTAAAAGAAAAAAAAAAGCTTTTTTTTAGTCGTATTAACATATTTTACGACATAATTTTTTATTGCTCCATTCATTATTGTCGTCGAATAATCCTAAAGTTGTACTCGAGAGTTGAACAAGGTTAACAAACAGGAAGTAGAATGTAATTTTTTTTTTGTTTCAGCTTTTACCTCCCTTTATATAAATACTAAACCAAATAAAGAAATTGCGCGTGTACCCGTAGATTAGATTCAAATAGGTCCGAAGGCTGATGATGATAAACCCCAATGCAGTTAAGAGCTCTCCTCTCTCGGCTCTCTTATCCGATCCAAGTATGGACTTAATCGCAATTTACATAAGAAAACACAAAAAATTTGACCTTGGCCATTTCCAAACCAAACATCGTAAAAGTCTCTTTTTTTTTTAAGTGCAACTACTCAGGTAAATAAACAAAAACGATTGCATCTCGACTATTTTTATCTCTCCAGGCAATATTTATAGTTTAACAAAAAAAAATACTACGTATCAAATTGGCTCAACAGTGCCAATTGAGAAAAAGCAGAGAAAATAACTTTTTTCTCCAACATTTTGTATCCTTTTTTTTAAAAAAAAAATATATATATATATTTTAGTCTTACATTAAACGTAAAATGTTTCTTCTAAAAATCTTATGGAGTTTACCGAGAGACGTGGTTAAAAATTACCCACTTTATTTTCATATATCAATGCAGTAGGACACACGCGTGTACATGGTGGACAAAAAATAAACCAGATCACTACTGCCAGCGTTAGCAGGAAAAATAAACACGGTACCAAAATGATATTGATACTAAGACTTTTAACTTATATTAAAATAGTAACTGGTTTCTAGAAAACCCCGTAAAAGCCGCCTCACTGCATGGAATTATATCCCTACTGTTCAAGTAGAACACCAACGTAGATTAGGTACCATATTATTATCTATTTAAAAGCAAATCCATTGAATGGAATTGGAGCATTTAGACTTTTTTGATACACAAATCGATCATCGGATGCAACGTTTAATCGAAAATGTTTTGCTGAACGTCAATGTATGCATTACATTTTCACATAATTATATTAAAGCAAGACCAGCGTTGAAATTTCGTGTACCATATTAACATTCTTTTCAAAATAATTATTATTTTGTTAATGCATACGTACATTAGGAGTTGACGCTATAAAACGTCGCTCGTACACAGCTCGTACATGTACGCATTTTGCAGGATAAAGCATTGCAAAAATTATTGTTGTTTCTAACCGGATGTATTCTTGGAAGGTAAGCTATGAGGTTAATTACCGCAGATCAATGCTAAAAATAAAACTAATTTCTTTTTTTTTTCTCTCTCTTTTTTTATAAAAATGAGAGGAGAAAAAAAAATTACCTGACAAATTACCATCAAAAACACTGATTAATAATTAACATAATTAACGTTTTCCTTTTTCCAGCGATAACTTTTACATCGTTTAGTGGCGCCATGCCGTCGTTTAATGAAGGAAGCAGACTCAACGTTTGCATATTTTTTTCGCAGCAGACGCCAAATGATAGAGTATATATAGTTAAAAAATTAATGCATAATCATTAACGTAAATTACAACAAGTCGCAACTAAAAATCTGCCAAAAAAAAAATTTGGTTTTTCTATCCCCAGACGCTGTCACTTTTAATTTTTAGCGAACGATTATTTAACCGGATAATAAATAATGAACAACAAAAATAATAAAAGGGAACTCGATTATTGTTGTTTCGGGAGTTACTCAGCCGTCACACTACACTTAGCCATCACGTGCGCGTTATGGGGATAGAGATATCAACCACTTCCACCGACATAAATAATGAGATTATTAAACAGGTGTACATTGTTGTTATCAACAGTGTCGATCACGCGACAATTCAAACGCAGATGCTATTTCAACGCAAAATAACAACATAATATACCTTATAAAAACATAAAAATGATATATTGTAGCAAACAGTGAGATGTTGATACAACGAAATTCAGCGGGATTAACATTACTGTATTTCGTTCACCATTTCTAAAATTCGGGACATCAAAAACTCATTTTGTTTATCCAATGGTAATGCACTCAGAGTCGGCCTGAAAAAAGCGATGGGCTTGGCGCAACAGTACTGTGGCGCAAAGTTGTAATGCTGGACATTATTAAGGTAATTAATATTTTTCCTGATGTCAAAAGGATAAGGACCGAAATTGGTAAAAAGATTGCAAAATGAACAACCCAATAATCTCAATAATTGTTGATTTAAACTATTATTGAAAGTTGACTTCGATGTAAACAAAAATCTGGTCCAGCCGGGGCTTAACTATCCGCGAGGCCTTGTTCGTGGGTACCGCGGTGCTGCAAAACCTTTTCAAAAGAAATATTAAATCCTTATAAATACAGCAATATCGAAAAAAAATCCTTATCGATTTTTCCATATTTTCTGTTAAAATTATCGAACAAATTCATTGAACTGCGAGAATTTCGTGCTCCAGTATTGGGATTCGTTGTATCGACATTTTCACGGAACGTATACGGTACAAGTACACGTCGGTTTTATTGACTATTTACACTCGAATTTGATATCGACGAATAAATCAACAAGTAATAAGCTGTCATTAAGCTTGTTGAAGCGCTACGAATCGAAAAAAAAAACCCGGGCACAAATCATTTTACTTTTCTTTTTTTTTTAATTGCCGGAAAAATCCATTGAATTTACATTCCGGTTCAATTACCTAATCGTTTAACTAGCCAACTTCAGCTCCAAACATTTATTCTCCTAATCATTAGCATGGAAATTTTTTTTACCCCCGCTCTACCTAATAAAATAGCAGATATAGTAATATTATTTTTTTTTCTTTTTTAAATGAAGTTGTAGAAGAATATCTTCAAAGTTATCGCCTATTATTTCTAATTTACTATTCTTATGAGAATAATGTTATTGGCTTGTCTACTTTTTTTTTTTTTAACTCGACGAATGCAACATTGTTTTTAATTTTTTTTAATCCTACGTTCGATTGCGATACTCTTTATTATCATTACTACCGTATTTACAAGAAGTTATAATAATAATTATGAAGAGGTGGACGAAGAGAGCCCATTTATCATTGTCAACATCGAAACACGAGTTGAGATTTGAAGATGAAAGACGTTGATAAAGACGTGCACGTCAACTTATTCGTTTCATCATTTTGAAAAGAAAAAAACAAGTCAACATCAAAATTGTTCTTCGCCGGGTCATTCAAACCTCAACGTTTTCGAAATAAATTTCTTCGTGGAATAAAACCATTTTGGAGAAGATATTATTAAGTTCCTCGTAAAATAAATGAATTTTGAATGAGTGAAACTCTAAAATATACTCGTAATACATGTAAATCAAAAGTAAAATTCATAAAAATCGACGCTCGCAGGTAAGTTACGAAAAAAACATTACAGGTATTTCAAAAATATAAAATTTTAAAATTAAAATGTTACGAAAGTTAACGCAAAACTAGTTCGTTTAAGAAAAACTATGTTATGAAGCTGATAAATATCAAATTTAGCAACAAAACAAAATTTTTTTTATGAAACTTATAAATATTAAATTGTACATCGCAGTAAGATGAACTGATAAAATATCAAAATTACAAGATAAAATTAGCATAGTAGAAAACTTTCAGAATTTATTTTTTGAAATAAAACCAATTTAACGAAATTAAGATAATATGGTAATTGCGTAAAAATTTAAAACGAAATTAAAATAATCGTTAACGATAAACGAAATCGTAAAATAAAATATTATAATTATTAAAGCAAACTATAAAAATAAAAAAAACATCATCAATTTCGTAATATCGTGGTAATACTATAGCCTACATTGAATTGCGTTTTGAGAAATTACATTCATGCTATAAAATCAGTCAAAAATGTAACTGGAGTAGTTTGACTTAAAAAAATTTTTTGTTTAACTGTACGTGCAATTTTTTTTTAATACGAAAAAGTGTCAATATTTGAAATTACGTATGCTCGCGATTGAGTTGGCGCCAACGAGTGGCATCAAATATCGATAAAGATGTGAATCACCGGTTGGCTACAGTCGTTCGCCCGGATGTACTACATAGAGCAATAATAATTAATATCTGATCTAATCGGACGATGACTCAACACCAATGACTACCCAATATGGCGTTGAAATTAACCCAATATTGTTACACATCGCATTCATTGTGTTGAATTTATTACTTACGTTTGCGGTCACATTCGAGTTGTAATTATTATTAATACACGTAATAGAAAAGTTCAGTTTCTCGAACTTTTGAGAAATAAAAAAAAGAAATTTTATTATTGATTTTGGTAATAAATCAAGCTTTGGTTCACCTCGAAAAAAAAAAATACAAAGAAACTTCTCTACGTGATTCGGTTCAAAACGAGTTTACGAATCCTATGAGTTGTTTCTCTTTATTCACGATCGGTTTCTTCGCGCAAAAAACTTTAGAACTGTATAGCTTATTAAGCAGACCTCGAACGGTAACTGCAAAAATCATCAATCAATAAAATATAACGGAAATTTTTTTTTATTACTAGTTATTAAAAAACCTGAAATTGGTCTATAAAAATCAAAAATAATAACCAGCAAATTGATTAAACGATTCATTTTGGTGAAAGACTTGATTAGTCATGTCCCCTTAGGCTACTTTCAACATTAACTTAGTAATTTCGGTAACAAATATATGTATTTAGTTTCGAATTAAATTTTTTTTTTTCTTTTAAAAAATAAATAATTTGCTTGATAAAGATTAGAATTAACATGTTCGGCATTAACATTCAAATCACCCAAAAGTTCTCTCCCGTTTCACGTTTAATTCGTTTACAAACACGTTTTTCGGACAACTTCTTCTCTAAATCGGTAATAATTCTCGAATAATGGGATATTAAAGCGTTTAAGAGTAATTTAAATAAAAAACAAGTCACCGAATAATGTGTAGATAAGCACTTTTACCAATTTCTTACCATCGTGGTTCTTAAATTGACATTATCAAGTAGCCTAAATAAATAAAAATTGGAAATTTTTGTCTAAAACCTGTTACTTTTCTCACGTCAAACAAATACCAAAAAAAAAAAAAAAAACCAGCGATAATTCGCAATTACGAGCTACTGTGCATTTTGAGTAAGCCTATGAAATGGTAGAATTAAAAAGTAACCCAATAATAAATACGAGTATTATAAAGCTACCGGGTACAAGTTGAAAGAAATAAAATCTGCAAGGCGGCAAAATAATAACAGCAATAATAAATACAAATAATAAAAAAAAAATTAAAGAATTTTTTTCTTCTCACGCACTACGGAATTTGTTTTTAAAATAAAATAATGACTCATCTACGAGTATAAAATCAATCTATCTTTAAGGCTATAAAACAAAAATAATACATGTAGTGAGTTTGCGGTTAAGCTTTTATACTACTTCTTATGCTTAACTTCACTTTTAATGAAGTAAAAATTGGAATTTTGATGTTTATTATATTAAACAGTTTATTCCTAAAGCTGTAATGACGTCATACAATAAGTAAAATATTTTAATAAAAAACACAAAAACATTTTTTCCCCCAATAAATTTCTTATCATATCATATAATTCTAAAGACGTCATAAGTATAAGAAAACCAGGTCAAAAAACATTTATGTTTGCTGTTGGGTTTTTTTTTTTTTACGTGTTCCATTATTTTTCCCTGCGCAAAAAATAATTAAAAGCTTATTTGGAGTGGCAACAATCCTTCTGATAAATATTGCAATGAAAAATTATCATTGGGGAAACGTCAAAATAATCTCTCTTGAATAATTTTCTTAACACTGATAACGGTTATTATCTTACAAAAGGCCAAAAATCTGCTCGCTTCAACAGTTCAAAACTCTTTATAAATTAATATTTTAAGTTACTTAACCCAAAATTAATTCAATAATAGTAATAAGTATTTCAAAAAGTCAATTACTGTAATAGTCATAAATTGCTTAAACAGAAATTTAAAATTAAATAATAATAAATAAAAAAAAAAGAGTTAAATTTCGCAATCTTAATAATCCACGTCTCGTATCAATCGATTAATAAAAATAAGTCAGACTAATTCAAACTAGCGATTTCGCAATGGACGTATCTTCCGCTCGGAAACGTGATCTAAATTGAACCTAAGATGGATGAATAACTCCTGTCATTAATATTAATAATATAAATAATAAAAAAAAAAATCAAACAAACGTCGCTCAAAAAAAAAAAAAATATGAGTCTTATGATCTTATCCGTTAATTAGACAGAAGGATAATCAAAAGCCTACCAACGATCTCGCTCACTCTTTTTCCATCAATTAATAATCACCAGAAAGAAAAAAAAAAACCTCCTACGAAAACGTTGAAATTGGGATTAATGAATGTAAAAATCTCATACTGTACACACACACGCACGCACGCAGCCCCAACTAAAATTAATTTTCTCCACGTTCACAATCAGACACCGACCTTGGCTAAGTCAAACTCAATGACAACCCTCATCACCAACACTCTTACTACCCTGCCCTTTACGTAAACTTATGTAATTTAACGTATCAATCACGCCGTTCTGACAGACAGCAGGCCAACAAAAAATATTATATATCTAATTATTCTTTGACGCTGATTAAATTACGTGTCAATAGACGTAACACACTACATCTGTCAGTTCGTAATTTATATACATTTGCAGAGATCCGCATTTTTCTCGTTAACTCCGGGCACACAGAAATCAAAACAAAACAGAGAGAGAAAGAGAGTGAAAAAAAAAAGGAGTGAGTGAGTTAGATATTTTGTAAAAAGCATGCGCCGTTTCAAAGGTCCTTTCGACAGCGGCGCGTCAAAAAATAAATAAGTCAACATTTTTATTACGGTACTATTATTTTTGGGTAAAGATAAAATTGGTGTCAGGCGAAAATGGGAACAAAAAGATCAAAATACTTTTTTTTTTTTATTTATTTGTACATATGGAAAACGAGTTTGGGTTGGGTCACGAGGTTGGTCAGGACTTGAGTGGGTGCTGCTGCTGTTTGCTCGTTGCATCCGACCAATTTCTATATTCCCGATCAATTACTACAAGTGTTGTCGAATTTATCTTAATCATCAAATTTATGTTTTTTTCTAAACTTGTATAGCTTTAAAAGGGTAACATTTAAGCTATAAAACATTTTTTTTTTTGTTTTTGTTATTTATCTCTTGTTCTCAAATGGTACAGGGTTAAAATATGAAATTGGCATCAAACTTGACGCCCACCTACCTTTATAAAAAAAATTCAAAAAATAAAAACAACCAAACTTAAATGCTGTTAAGATTAGCGTTTTTTTTTATACAAATTGGAATTTTATTCCAATATAAAAATAGTAAATCGGAATTAGGAAATAAGAATGGCATGCAAAAAGTCAGTTTGAATATTAAAACCAAGCTTGCCTTCTGTTCACAAAGTTTCAAAAGCAATCACATCACTTTTATTTATCTTTTTTTAGTATAACATTTCGAATATTATTGTAGAAAAAACATTTTTAAAAAAAAAAAAAAAAAACTTTTCGAATTAAATATTCAATTAAAAACAGGTCGAGAACTCGTTTAATAGGTACTGGTAGTACCTACTAATTGAGCCTAAATATGTAATTTGCTTCAATAATTTTTTCTTTTAAATTAAGTCAAACTTAATTTAATTTCTCTTTTTTTTTATTATTATTTTTTTTTTTTAATATATTTTTATAGAAAAACCGGCTACCTGTTGTTTGAAATTTCATTCCATTTTCCCCAGTAATAAAAATAAAATTGCCAAATCTCGCCATTTTACAAATCAGCAATGAATTAATTAAGTTGCTTAATTTTTTTAATAGCTATCGCAACTTCATTTTTCTTTTGAAAGACCAAAAAAAAAAACGTCTTAATTATTAATATTTTAAAATATTAATAATCAAATTGAAAAAAGGTGATGTAGACGACTTTGCAGCTAGACAACTTAATTTTAATATTTAAAACAACATAGCAGCCCACCTCGAGCAGATTTACAAAAAAATGTCACTATAAATCCTACTTTCAAGTCTAAATCCGACATTTTGAAACGTGTAAACCCAAATATTTTTTTTTTGTCCACCCTAAAGAATAAATAAAATTCAAGTTATGTACGGCAAAAGTAGCCTATACAGTAACACTACATGTGTGTTTAAAAAAGTGTCTTTTTTTTTTTCTCCCAAAGAAAATTTATCGTTTTTGTTGTCAACCTCCTGGTCAACCGGTACTAGAAACACTCGTAGTAGACAGTAACGACTAAAAACCGTTGCTATGTGCTAAATCTAACACGTGTATCGGCGTATGGTAACCCAAACAAAAATTCTCTTCCAGCTTACGGCAAACACCCTCCCGCGCTCATTTTTACTCTTCTTTTCAAAAGAAATTGTCTGCAATTGCCAACAGCACCCAATCCCCATCTTTCATTTTATTACGTTCCTACCGGAACCCTTACCGACATGTTTTATTTCTCTTTTGTCTCAATCCAACGCTCGCACTTTAAAAGAAGAAAAAAGTCAAACAGAGATGCACGTACAGTAGATATATTTTATTTTGATTGGATAAGTCGTTCTACATCGTTGTTATCGAAAGTGTCAAGTTGACCTAAGCTCAAATTGATGTTAACCATGAAACAATTATCTCTCGAAAATGTGGAACACAAAAGGGGGCGAGTGACATTTGATAGAGAGAATAACATGTAGGTTGACATAACACTCTCTCACTCGAACTTGGAGCAAAACATTCGCGCCGAGCGCAGCTTTTTTACTGCACATTTTTTTTTTTTTCGTATTACGGTATTATTATCTCCGGCGCTGCCAACAACTTTCTCAATGCACATCGTTTCACGTGCAATTGAAAAAAAAAAATTAAAAAAAAAAAAAAAGTCCTGCTTGCAATTGGAGATTTATGTTATTATATGCCGTGTCATCACGTGACTGAAACGCAAATATTGCGCGCGTCGAGATCCGATTAGATTTCAAATAACTAACAGTAGCTTTCTTTTCTTTTTTTTTTTTTTACGCTTTACCAATAATTCTGACACACATCCGTGATCCCCTCTTTTAACAAAAATATGACGTTAAAAAAAACGCTTAAAATATTTTTCCAACTCGATTGAAAGAAAGCTCTGAACCCGAACTAAAAAGTACTACCGTGGATTACGAGTCGATTTTTTGGCAATGGAATCCAATAAAACAGGCGTCTATACAACAAGTGCCTTTTATTATTTTCAAACATCCTCTATTTTAAAATAGATTGGGTTCGTCAGGTTTATTTGAAAGAAAAAAAAATGTGGGGAGAACGCCAAACTAATAAACCGATAAATAAAACATTGTACACGGGTTAATTTAGCAACCCAAAAATAATTATAGCTTATCATTTTGCGAATAAATAGTTTTCTAATAAACCGAAACCGTAAAATGTACTTCTATTTCAATTATATATATATTTTAAGTAGGCGTGTAATAAAAACTGCATTTAAAATTGAACATTTTTAAAATAACTTCAAAAGTATTTAGTGCAAATATTTTAAGGTTTCAAGTACAGTATGAGGATGATGATGTGTTTTCGTCTGCGGCGCATCATTTTACGAGTCCTCGGGAATTCATCATTGAGACCAAAATCGTTTGTCGGGAATTGTTTAGGAATTTCAATGAATATTTTTTTTTTCTTCTTTCAAATAAGAATTTTATTGACATTTAGCATCATAGCCATCAATTTTGATGAATATCATTAATTCATTGGGTTAAAAAAAAATTTATAAAATCAGGTATTTTTAATGTCATAATGAAATGAGTCATATGCGTTAATTAAAATTACCGGTATTAATTTTTTTTTTTTAGCTATTTAAATAAAAATACTTTTTGGATTTTCATTAGTTTCCCTATTTTTTAAAAATTACATTTATTTATTTATGTTGGTTGTTTTTGTTTTTTTTTTTCTTTTTTCAGTAAATTTTAAAGCATCTGCCAATTTCAATATGGGTGTCATTTGAAAATAATTTTTAAAATAACTTAAAAAAATATTTGGTGCACGCAGTTAAAAATGTTTCAAATATGAATTGCATAATACGAAAATCAGTCCACAATGTCAGTATGTGCATAATAAAAAAACACCAAAAATAACAAATAACCCCTCAAAAAAAATAGTAAATGTAGTCCAAAAAAAAAGAGGGGCAGAGAATAAACCTGCAATTACGTCACTGGTTTGCTTTCCCCATCTGGAGTGACGCAGTGATCTAGACTCTAGATTAATCATTAATCTAACCGCAGTGGGCCATTGTTTACCATTCGGTAAGCTGATGATAGTTTTTAGAACAGTGCAATTTGCGGTATTTCTAACTTTCGCCTCATCTCGCCCACCCCTTACGAAACAAAATTGCAGCAGCAAGCAACAGCAGCAGCAGACACAATTACCACAGGGAAAAAGCTAGACCACTCAAGGTCAAAAGTCAAACAATTTTCCACTCTCTGCATTTGCCCGTATAATGTGGACAATGGAACAACATAATACTATTACCAGCAGACAACATAATCTCCCAGCTTTTTTCCCCCCAATATTTTTTGTTCAATTTTGAAAAAGGAAAATAATAATAAAAAAAAAAAACATTGGTTACATTGAGTCGATGGAGAAAATAATATAATAGAACGATGTTAAAGCACCCCCTTAACTCTCCTCACTAAAGCTGATCACCTGTTTCGACTTAGTAGGGAAATTGCCTTTAACCTTCAATATGAGCTAGAGGTCAAGTTCGCCCAGCAATCCACTTGGAAAGTCGGCGATGAACGATGGATGGAGAAATGGAAAAATACTCCTACTTTTATGTGGAAAAGTGGGCAAAAAGTTTAGTTAAAAAAAAAACGTGCCACATGAGGAATATTTATTAAAGGCAGCGTCGAAGGTGGTACTAATTACGAAATTTCAAACTTTCAAACATAATTATGTAAAAGTGTATAATATTTCACTACGTAATAAATTAATCGTAATTATTATTAAATTCTGCCGCATCTTTTAACAACATTTGTTGTTGTTGTTGTGGTGGTTGCTTTTGCACGAAATGCTAATAATAATTGCCGCCGCGCGCAGATGTTGACGAGGCTCCAAACTTATTTCAAACTTGAAAATAGTATTCAATTACAATATTGTTTAAATCAGATAATACCGGATTTAATAAGAGAAAGCGCCCAATTTCTCCGAAGTTATAAACTACTCGATAGAGACGTTTAAGTTATAAGAACATAATTTCATGAAACAAGTACAAGATGTCAAGATAGAGTACTGTACAGTACATGATAATAAATTTTTAAAAAAAAATTATTTGTATATCTTGACATTCTTTTGCAAACCCCTTTTATAATTTTGCAGTATTATTTTTAGCTTTCTCGATACTCCAATGTCAAATAAAAAATAATAAATAAAAATAATATTCGTACAAGTCTATTCTTATTGCATTGTTTATTTTTTGTAAAATTCATTATAATAACAGTATTATCAATGAGTAATTTCTATTTGTCAGCGTTTTTTTCCCTCTTACTGTAATTGTCATCGTTATAATTTTTTTTAATATCGGTAAACGCAAGCATACTATTATTAATATTGTTGCTTTTTTTAATTGTAAATAGGGTTAAATTGTCTTCTAAAACATTTTATAGAAGCGGTCTAATAAAAATAATTCCAGTATTATTTTTAATATTACCTCGTGACTAAGTTATGAATTTTTTTAAAGTTCAAATAGGTATTTTTCTTATTTCTTTCGGATTATTTCAATACTGTACGGTATTATTCAATGTAAACTATGTACATGTACAATTACAAAAAAGATAAACAGTTTTTTAATTTTTCTTTTAATACAGGGTCTTTTATTAATTAAATGTAATAAACAATTTCAAGTTTTATTTGATATTTTACAAAATTAATGTTAAATGTGGCCGCACTCGGATACGCGTCTATGAGAAATTCACTTTTTGCGATTTGGTTGCCTGTGCGGTAGAGTACGGCCACATTTAACTACATGTACTCGTATTATAAAAGTTACAGCAAAATTATAAACTTTGAGTATGGATCGAAAACATTTGTTTTTATTGAAAGTGTTTAATACATTTAATTAATTAAATAATGCGTCATGAAACGAATTTATTTTTTGTAGAAGACCCTGTATTAAAAACGTGCCAAATTTGCCTCATTTTGACAAAATAATAAAAATATAATTTTATAATACATGTATTTCTTAATTTGGAAGCCCCCTTGATTGGTGAGGCCCTATGCGCGCTCCTAATGGATAATCCGCCACTGAGCATAATAAAAGTAATAACGAAATCCTAATCTTGAACACCATTTTTAATTCGAAATAAGAATTAAAGTACCATAAATTTTAATGTATAAATAATTCTGGACATGACCAGATACTATATTTCACTCTATAAATTTAATTGCATAAATAGTATTAATTTTAGAGGCCAATGTTTATTTTATCGATTGGCCCACCACGTTCAACTTTATAAATTATTGATGGAAATTAAAAATTATTGTCATGAATCAAAGTTGAAGATCGACAAACGAATTAATTAAATTGTGCGAATGAGAGAGAGGATGGTCAGACGTGGGTGAGCGCGTGTGACCTTCGACCTTTTCCGAACTATTACCATGTAAAGAACCCGATTAATTTGACACCATATAATTTGATCGGAGCGGCGTCTAAATTATGTAAAAAAGCTAGCAAAACAACTCGTAAACCTGATTTTAAATCGCTAATCGTCCAAACTCTGCAAAGTCCGATGTGCGCCGCTTCATTCGGAATTTCAATTGATCAAAAGCGAGCCGCCGTCATAATATTATGCACGTCCTAAATGTTACTTTTCTCCATAAAATTTTCCTTATTCAACAACGTGTAAATGCTGCTATTTCACGTGCAAATTACGTGCATAGCGCGTACAAGCGTGAAATTCGAGCATTTCATTCCTTCCATACAAATTATACTTTTTTTTTCCGGGATAAAAAAAAAAAAAAAATGCCAACGTGCTCGACCCTGGATTTTATTATCTCGAAACTGATATCGGAAATGATCTCCTCACCTCACATTCATGTTTGTCACGGCAAAACCTCGATTCACCATTTTTCGCTATTAATTGCAGAATTCATTTTATTATTTATTTTTTTTTACTTCATTAAAAATAATGAAAGGAATTTATAACACTATCACGATTCAAACTTAAATTACCTTTTGAAATCAAACTGCCGATCTTTAAACTCTCAAATTGGCCACAACAATAAAATATTAGTCAAATATTTATGGATATTTGTTTAGTTAATTTAAAGTTATGTTTTCAACACAGC
Organism: Polydesmus complanatus; assembly: GCA_034692225.1. Classification (NCBI taxonomy): domain Eukaryota; kingdom Metazoa; phylum Arthropoda; class Diplopoda; order Polydesmida; family Polydesmidae; genus Polydesmus; species Polydesmus complanatus. The sequence continues at coordinate 6,647 of JAQGAZ010001094.1, read as the reverse complement.
GAAAACATTACACGTACACACAAGATACCAGTTTTTAACCTTAAAAAAACTTTTACTCGTATGTATAGCTTAAGCTAACGTTTAAAATAATTTTTGTTCTTTATTAAAAAAATTAATTCAATTGAAACTCTTCTTAATAATTGCTATAAAATTGTATAAAAAATCATAAAATTCTATTTTTTTTTTTTTTTAACTTCAAATAAAAAAATAAAATAACAACCGAAAATGACATAAAATTTTTTTACTGTATAATAATCAAAAAAATTAATAGCGGATATCTAAAAAATACCGCCAGTGGCGCGAAATGACATTTAGCGGTCTCAAATAGCTCACTGTAAGAAAAGTCGATAAACTCTTACTGTATTTTCTATCATTTTAAAATTTCATCATTTAACCGTAGAATATTTTAATGGGTTTTTAAAACTGCGGCGGGCATTATTTTTATTCTTTTCATTTTTTTTTTTTTTTTTCATTTAATAAAATAATAGATCGGAGTTGTACAATATTTTAATTAGCTCATTTCATAAGGCCACCCAGTCGTTTGTTATCGTGAAATCAGTACTAAATGAGCGCATTTGAGAGTGATCAAGGAAAAAAAAAAAAAAATCTTGTACGATAAGACAGCTTGACGACACACGCCATTCGAGCGACACATTTAACAACACGGATCTTATTAGCTTTTATGATGTTATCTTCCATCAACAAACGCTTTCCATTCCCAAAACGACCGTTAAAATAAGAACTAAACTTAGGTTTAGTAGCGCAATAAACTATTTTGTTTTCTCTCACTCTCTCTCTCTCAAAAGTAATGGCTGTCAATTGGTTAGTCGAGAATTCCGCGCGGTTCTAATACTTCGGACTCGCCTTCGATCTGTTAATATCTGTTCTCCATCAAAGTGAAAAGAAAGGAAAACAACAGAGTGAGACGAGGTGGAACACTTAAGTCCCACGCTCGGTACGCCACCCTCCACTACAATTTAAAAGCTTTACAGCATTTTTTTTATTATTATTATTCTGAAGCAGAAAAAGCCCAAAACAATGTTACCGAAATAGATTCGTACGAGAAAACTGTGGATAAAAAGATGGCGAGTATACGCATGCGTGGTACTAAATTACGCCCGCGCCCCGCTCGGTAAGAAAAAGGAAAAATAAACACACGTGGGGGATATCAAAGATGAATGTCAATCACTTGTAAAAAATAAAAAAAAATTCCACCCCCACCACAATGTTAAATCGTCGAGCGTGGCCAACAAGATTTTTCCGCGCGTGCAACTTCTCGCCTTTTTTTTTTTTTTTTTCCGATTCACCGAGCGGAAATTCCGGAGATAGCGACACATCGCGTCAACATCCTCACATTTTTTCCCTATCGAAAATGTTTACCACAAAAAAAAAAAAATGAATGCCAAAATATGAGAAAGGAAATACAGAAGAACAGTAGAGATTACAAGTTTCAAAACCCACGCGGTCAATTCATTAAAAAAAAAAATTATGACAATTATAAATATTTTAACTTCCGTTTCGAAATTATTTAAAAAATCAATTCCGGCAAATTATTGATAGTAGTTCAATAATGTAAATAGTTCAATGCCAAATGAAAAAAACTTTACTTTTAAGAATTTTTTTTAACATTGAATTGCTCTATTTTGTGTAATAAAATATATTTAAAGCTAAGCGTTTTTATCTGAGAGTAAAATAATAGTGTACCAAAGAATGCATTATCGAACGTTTCCACATAAAGTACGGTAATAAAATTTCACCTATAATAACAAAAAAAAAAGTCTTTGAGTGATCAGACTCCAATTTAAGTAAAAGTTGGTGTAAAATGTTTACAACTCAAAGCTAATAATTTTAAAAGCACATTGAGTACAATTTTTTATGACGCTTTGAACTATCGAGATTGTAATTAAACGTCATGTTAACAGCTAAACGACATCTACCATTAGAAACGTGATACATTTCACAGTTGCTAAAAACCACATCGAAAAAAGAAAAAAAAAAAGTCGATTTTAATGTCTTTCTTAGAAATCTCAACGAAAAAAAAAAAAAAAAGATCGAAGAATAATAAATGAAGGAGATTCTCTTTTATCATATGGCTGATTTACTTTACTTTCGAACAGCCATAAACAACTCTATTCAAAAAAAAAAAAAAACTTCTATCCTTACCATTTTTAATCGAAAAAAATTCCCGGAAAAACTTTAATTTTCCGCCGTAATAAAACTTTTTTTTTTTTTTAACAATTTAAAAAAAATAATTCGGATCATTCACTGAACCCCATTGTTCCATCACACTATACTTATCATAAAATTACATGGAAATAAGGAAATGATAGCAAATATCCCACAGCGAGAAAATACGATTTCAACGAATAATAAAGTTGTAACCAAAAATAAAAAGAATTCTCTCTTTTGAAAATAATTTACGAGAGAGGATGCGTTCTCCCCATCGGCACCATCATCATCTCCAACAATCTAACTTTGATTCGTGAATAATAATTCTGACGAGCGTCTAGCGAGCCACAAATACTGTAGATAAAAACGGATATTTAGTACCGTTTTTGTACGAGAGAATGGGGGTATTCTCTTTCAAACGGCTGGATTGATATATTGGGTAGTAAAAACTCTGTCTGACGTGAGTCGACTAAGAGGTCCTTACAGTTAACTACCCCCTTATCTTGTTCCTCATTTCATTTTTTTTTTTTTAACTCGCCCCACCACTTTTATTCCCTCTCCTTAAATAATAAAAAAAAAAAACCGAAGTTTCTTTTAAGACTTTTTCTTATCTGTAATCTTTACCGTATTCGCTTATGTACGAGTCAACCGCAAAAATGGCAGTCAACAGCAGGAGCATCGAGGGTGTCAACTGTCACTCGTAACATTTTGAACCCCTAAAGCGCCCATCTATCTCATTAGATCCTCACACACATACACACACGGTTACAGCATGAAAAGAACGTTACGAAAAAAGGGGGAGGGGGAGAACGTGTAAAACGCTTCTGAATACGTTCCAGATCGTCAAATTTAAAAGCTGCTGTTAAGATGTAAATAAATAAATAAAAAAAAAGTTTAATAAAAGGGGGAGAGAAAAATTTTATCCTTTCCCCATCCCCCCCGCCCCTCTTCCCCGACTTTTTCTACCACCTTTTTCGTTCTCTTTACTTTTTTGGCGCGAGTTTTTTTTTTTTTATTTATTTATTTTCTTTCTCTTTTTTTTTTTTTTTGCGTGGAATTAGAGACGGCAAAGATGGTTGTTGTTGTCACCGTGCTAGATTGAGTGGCGTCCGGAAACACTGTCATCATCAGCTGTTCAAATTAAGTAGAGAGGCGTGCAGCGACGTTGCTCGAGAACTCAATTCACCTTTGCCTGCCTTTAAAAAAAAAAAAAAAAGTAAAAAGAAAACACATAGACTTTTTTCTTCATCACTTTTTCACTGGTTACGAGTGGGAGGGCGCAATGTATTTAGCAAAAATGTTCTTTGGAGGTGGGATTTTCTTACAAATGAGAGAATTTGAAAAGCAAAAAAAAAATAAATACATCAAAATAATAATAATAAAAAAATAAGGAAGAAAAAGGGTGATCGAAAGAAAATACCAGACATAATATTGTATAGAAACTTTCCATTAAATAAGAATATTTTTTTTTATTTAAAACTAATTTAATAAAACTTTGTATGTGCATGTATTGCAAAGATTCAAATTAAAGCTAGCACCTTCAATTAATTCAATAATATAATAGCCTACCCGGTATATACATCCCGGTGTATATTTTTTAAAAAATTCTTTTTGAAACCACTGTGATAACAGTTCTATATTAAATACTAGAAGTGGAACCATGCACATTTGGTCAGTTACGGCTTTCGTAATGTTGCTATTCAAATATTCAAAAGCTGAGGCCGACCAAATACAGTAGAATCCGCTTAAACCGATGCTGGGTATAGCGATTGCCCCTCTATAGCGATCAAAAGCGAGGGTCTTGGTTGGCTCGCTATACCGTGCCATGTTATTTTTTTCGCATATAACGATATACATACAGTAGTTCTAATTCTGGAATTCCAGAACTAAAAGTAATAGTAGGGGAAGAGGGGGTCTCCTATGGTGAATAGCGTCACTTAGCATCTGTTTTGAAGGTGCTAGAATAGAATTGATTTAAAATAGAAAGTTTTATTAAAATAGTCACATCACTTTTATGCCACACCGTGTAATTCTAATATTAAGAACGTAAAGATTTGTAAAAAATAACCTGTTCAAAAATAAATAAATAATCATCAACTTGGCTAAATATTATAAACATAAACAATATATTATATTATATATAAAAAAAGAAAAGCTTTAAAGCCAGAAAATCCTTCTATTCAATACAAGACGCTTTACTTTATTTGCCTATAAAAGTTTGAAACGCAGTCATTAACAAGAAGCAGGCGCTAAACATGAAAAAAAATTTTATTAAGAAGAAAACGGACGCCTACGCCATCCCAACGACAATATCATCATCATCATAAATTCCTTTCAGATCAAGTTCTAAATTCTTTTCGCGTGACTCCACCCACTCTTCTTCATAACCCAACCCTTACCCAACCGCACACCGCGAAAGTCGAAAAACTTGAAGAAGAAAAAAAAAATTCTTTAGAAAAAAAAATATATATAATCAAAAAAAAAAAAAATAAAAAAACGAAAGAAAGTGAAAGAGCATATCGTCACCCTAATGAGAAACCAGCGTAACTCCACTTTTTTTCAAAAATGACTTTTTGGTTCCATCTAGTGGAGAATTTGTTAATCTATGTTTACACAAAATCTTGTAACTCCAGTACAACCCCTTTAGGTTAAAAATGACGAATTTCTAAAACTCGTAACTCCATAAAAGTGAGCATTTTTCGAAAGAAAACTCAGTAACTCCACTAAATTAAATAATACTTAATATTTTTCACTTTTACTTTTATAAAATCAAGCATAAGGTAAATATTAAGTTTAAAAAAAAAAAATGGAAAAAAAGACGTATTAATTTTTAAAAAAAACAGTTTTTTGTTCCCCCTGAAAAATTTTCAAAAATGGAGTTACGCTGGTTTCTCATTAGGGTGACGATATCTAAAATTGATAGACGAGTAGACGAAAGGCATCCCAAGCATGCGCAGACTTTGATTCTATTTCTGTCGACGATGAGTTGTGGGCGGAGCATAATAACGTCGGAGATAAAAGATTATAGCCGTTCGGTTCAATCTTAATATATCTCACTTTTCATATTTTTCCATTCTGCATAATAATAATAATATATAACCTTGCTCACTTTACATTTTCGATATGCAGAAAGCGCACCTATCGGAAGGGGAGAATCACAATTCTATGGTATCGTTCAATGTTGCCTTTTTCACACCTCGTTGATGACAACAATGACACAGCACGTGATCGGTTAACGAGATAATAATAGCAATTACAGCCGTGATAACAATGGCAATCATTTATAATAAGAAGGCGGTTCAAAAAAAAAAAAAAAAATCTCCAAAAATCTCGCCCTCAAGTAGGGGGTCGCTCGAGTAACTTGATGACGTCACCTACATCTTCCAAACTTTTTATACAATACCAGTTATTCAAATTTTAAATTATTTTTCAGAATTCTGGAAAATCAAGTACCGGTACTGATATGTCATTAATATAAATGGAGAAAATTACACCGTACAATGACGGACTTGAATGTAATGTTGCGTTGCTACCAGATACTCTTAATTATTTTAAATTACACTGAACTCAAGTTTGCTAAAGGCTACTACAGTATGTAACTAAATCTAATGTTGTGACTATCAAATAGTTTAAAACATAGCTGTAAGTCAAAATTAACAAATTACAGTACGTGTACACGTATTGCTGAATCTAGACATAGAAATCAAGAAGCGATGTAATCGAAGTGAGTACCAACGAAGAGGTAAGTTACTCTGGTGCAAATGGCTCTTAATCTTAAATTTTACAATAATATTAATAATAATTGGCATTGGTTTTAAAATTTATTGTAATTTCGTTAATTGCGGGTTTGCTATCTTCCTTTTAATACAGTAATAAAATGTATGCTTCATAGTTAGCGATCAAATTTCTGATAGTCCGTTAATGGCCTTCAACCATTTATTTTTTTAATTAATATTAATGAAAAACGGAATGCAAATGCACTTTTATCGTCGAAACATCGTCTCTTAAATATGTCAATTAGTAATTTTTTAAAAAAAAAAAAATATATTATTAAATTAATTACAATAGTAATAAACAATAATTTATTTTCAATTACAGTCCAACCATTTTTATCGCAACCACAATTGAAAGCATTATTGATAGTTTTCTTATAACCGAGATAATTTTTTAAACAAATTTATAAACTGCCGCTTAAAAACAAAAAATATATACAGTATATTTGTTTTTAAAATATCAATAATAAATAAATTAATATGTTCAAAATTTGAATAAATAGCCATAAAAATGTTTAAAAACTACAATAAAAATGCAAAAAATACAACGTTAAAAAAGTAGTTACACCCTTTAAGCAAACAAACAGCTGATGCATTTATCGTACAGTACTTTTGCGCATGGCAAAATATCGTCGTGGTATATGCAATAGGTTGTATGTCAAAAATTTCAAAAAAATTTTTTATTGCTTCATTATGACCAGAGAA
>JAQGAZ010001093.1:0-36703 GCA_034692225.1 Polydesmus complanatus | reverse complement strand
AAAAGGCCCTCTTTTCTGGAAAATGGAGACAGGGGGAGCGACCGCTCCCCCTGCACCCCCCCTAGCTACGCCACTGGAACCGTCAAATAAATGTTATCTAACGCAATAAAATCAATATTATTAAAAAGAAAATTCATCGATTGTCAAATACTTATTAACATCATAAACAATATTATGTTTATCATTGACAATTAAATTTAAGCTACACGTAATTACCGAAAAAAAAAAAATCTATCAAATGACGAATTGTAATAATGACTTTACAATATTCAAATAAAATTGCCCAAAAACGAAAATGGTATATACTTATTAGAACACATAACCTACTATTTACCATTGACAGTTTACGTATACATTGAGTAATTACCAAATCTAAAAGTATTGGAAACATTTTCCCGCAAATTATTAAAACGCGCTATTAAAATTGAAATTGCCATTTTTATTATTTGACAAAGTTTGGCGCGCGCGCACGTGGTTAATTGCTTTGTGTACACAATAACCCAGAATGATGCCCACATGCATTTGTGCAAGTTTCCATTTTATTTTATCGAAGAACGATCGAACAATAAAAACTATAATAAAAAACGAACATCGTTACTTACTTGGTCACTTGAGGGATGAGTCCCGTTGTTGCCATTTTCAGACATTGTTGACCGTTTGTAATCTTCGTTACGCTAAATTTAATTGACGAATGTAAAAAAAAATTCCTGCGAGATGCTACGGAAGGCCAGTTTCTTGTTGAAAAGATAGAATGATGCGATTATCGATCCTCACAGACTTTCTCACGCGATACAATAGAAGCCGATGGTTCTTTTTCAGTGTCAGATCTGGGTGCAGCAAAATAAAAGCTTTGAAAGGAATTGCGAGCGCTCCTTCCTTTTACTCAAAAAAGGGAGAAACGCGATGCTAAAGATGCCCCTCCCATTTAGAAGATCACGGTCGGATAGCCATTCATTTTCTTCCTTCGCAGGATGCTTATCGACGCCCTCTAGGAACATTTAAATAAAACGCCGCGAGTGAATAATTTTTTTTTTTTTTTTTCTTACTTTACTGTAGCCTTAACAAAATTACTCTAGAATAATAATTTTAATTATTTAATTATTTTGCTTCAGTCTAAAAATCACGGCAGTGCCAATAAAAGTACTATTACTTTGGTACAGTATTTAATTCCCTCAATCAGTCTCATTAATTTTGCGAATACTGTATACTCAGCGAAATGAAGTTTTGTCATTTATTTAAAGATATAATACTACAAATTTTTATTATGTTGCACAACAAAAATAATACGCAAGTAATTCAAAACAACTACAGTATTACAAAGTTGAAAAATTATAATTAAACGTTCGGATGTAAAAACTTTCTCAAGAAATAAATATCCTGAGAAAAGCCGTACCCCTCCATTAATAAAAAAATATATTCAATGGTTTACCTTAAAACGGATTTTTTGCAGCCAAACGGGTCATAAATTCAACCAATGTTCGAGTTGGACGGCCTAATTTTTATTAGCCAAATTATTAATTTATAAACAATTATAGATAATGATAAATATTTTATTTACCAGATAAACCACTGCATAAATATGGCACTTCGTCTTTATTTTCCATAACACCAGCAATATCCAAGTGAGCCCAATGCTTCGCCGTTACGAATTCCTTGATAAACCATCACATTTAATAACAATTTGATTAAAAAGTAAAAATTCAAGTCGTTACCCTGAGAAAAGCGGCTGCTGTGCACGAGCCTCCCAAACCTTGTCCAGCAATATTATTGAGATCAGCTAAGTGACATTCACCAACTTGGCGTTTATAAAGTTCAAAAAGGGGCATTCGCCAAACTCTGTCGCCGCTGACAGTTCCAGCTTGATGCAGTTCTTCAAATAAAGTGCTAGAAGTTGAAAAGACGGCGGAAGCAGTTGCACCCAAAGCGATTCTTATGGCACCTGTCATTCAACGATCAAAGTTAATTTTTTACATTTGTTTTATGGAAACCCTTATACACAGATTAATTTCGAAACACATACCTGTTAAAGTAGCTAAGTCAACAATGGCAACTGGATCGAACGAATGAGCGTAACATAACGCGTCAGCCAAAATTAATCGACCTTCAGCGTCAGTATTATCGATCTACATAAAATGCAGCCATACATTATGATAATATTAAAAATCAACGAGATTAGTAAATCAAAATCTTACTTGAATACTTTTTCCATTCATCGCATATACAACATCACCCGGTTTATTAGCCTTTCCACTTGGCATATTTTCGCATAATGGTGTTAAACCTAAATAATTATGAATTTTAAAATAACTTAAAATAAGGAATTTACGTGGAATATAATGTTAACAAGTAAAACGCACCGACAACATTGATGGGAAGTTTAAGGGAAGCGGCAGCATAAATTGCTCCGACAACACAAGCAGCTCCGCCCATATCACCCCTCATTTTATCCATGTTAGCAGAAGGTTTGATTGAAATTCCACCACTGCGTTAAGAAATGATTTCGTAATCTTATTTTTGTTTGCGTAATAATATTAATCTATATTTTTAATGAACTCAATGTTACCTATCAAAAGTGATTCCTTTACCAACTAAGGCAAGTGGTTTTCCAAAAGAAGGATTGCCAGTGTAAGAAATTTCTAGAAAAACCGGAGGCTCATCTGAACCCTTCGCTACACTCAAATAGGAGTTCATCTTATTATCAAGAGCCCATTGTCGATCCCTACAAAACAAGACATTATTAAATTAAAATTTTAGACGGTTTAATAAAATTTTAAAATATTCAACCTAATAGTAACTTTAACGCCAGGAAGATTTAAAGCCTCAGCAGCTGTTTGAGCAAACTTCGTGGGAGTCATTATATTAGCCGGAGATTCAGTTAATTTTCGAGCAAGATTTTGACCTTGGGCCTTAACTAAACCGCTTTGCCACTTGCTGTCTCTGTATCATAATTAAAATAATGTAAAAATCGTATTTGTTTTTCTCAGCAACAAAGATTTTCGTTCTTACGATGCACTTAAATCGTCGGAATATAAGGCAATATTGCAGGGAGCTTTCCTGGAAGCTGATGCCTTCAACTCATCGAAAGCAAACAGAGCCAAGCTGCCTCCTTCAGCAGCAGCTAAAAATGAACAATCGTTAAATAAAAAATATACACCTTCTCAAGCTGATTTGAACTTACCTTCAGCATCTCCGCAAGAATCGATCAAAATTTCTCCAACTCCAATTTCACGCAACTGACGAATTCCGCCTGATTAATTACATAGGATTTTTGACGTAAAGACAATATCTATTAATTTTACTGCATTACTTGCAACAGCAGCGCGAATACTCTCTCTTTTCTCGTCAACTTCTTCAGTTGCATTATAACCCGCATTTTCTGGTCCAAGACAAACCAACGCTACGCTGCTGTAAATCTATTGACAAAGTTTAAACATTTTTTCCGACTTGTGCTACATGAGCATAATACAGACAATATTTTATTTTTACAAACCTCATCAAGACCATAAAATACTCTACTTTTCCCCTTCTTTAATAAGTTACAAGATCTGAAAGAGAAAAACATTCTAATTAATAAAATATCAAGTATTACTAATTTTTGCTTTTTACGTTGGAATCAGCTTCGATAAACCTCCAGAAACATTGGCGTCGTATTTTTGTGCTGTGGGTGTTAAAACAAATTGATTTTCTTTCTCGTCATTTGTTTTCTTGTTATTATAAACCCCCAATAAAAGACCTTTCTAAAAATAAAGAAAAAAATACAAACAATTGCAATCTTATAGCATTTTTAATGAAACTTAAAACATTTGCAAAAAGTAAGCGGGGAGTAATAATAACCTTAAAAAAAATTTATTATACTGTAGGCCTAAGCTTTTTTGATAACGTAAATCAATCATAAAACCAACGCTCATTATTTTAACAATCCTTCAGAGCGATGATTGAATTTAATCTTTCTTCCTTTCTTGCAATGTTTTCTTTCTTTCTATTTGTCTACAACTAGCTCAGGATTTTTACATACAGTATTGAAAAAGATGCTGATTAATAGATTTTTTTCCATTTCCATGCATTGTCAATAATTTTAATGTAGCCTACATATCGAACAAGCGGAACTTGTAAAGATAAAAACCTTCTCCTTGCCCTTTGATACTTTAATTCTTAGCAAGATTCTAAAAATATGTAAAGATCGAAATGTAGGAGAAGAAATAATTGCCAAGAATAGAAACATAACTTGGCAATCTAGATAACGTTTAACTATAATAGCGCAGTTAAATGAACCTATTAAACGATACCATGAACGCAATTAATTAAAACAAACGTCTGTGCAATTTATTGTAGCAAACATAAATTAAATAATTAATTGATTATACCATATAAAAAGAACCCATAAAATTGCATTGCAATTAATAATAATATTAATTATGTAAAATTACAAGCGCATAATTACGTGATTAAACTTATCATAATAATTACTCAGTACAATGTATTAATAATATTCCATGGTGAACAGTATTAGTAAAGAAAAAGGTCCTACATTAGGTTTTCGTGTTAAAATAAGTGATGTGCCTGCCCCTATTGCACTCGGTCTTTCTATTTGACTTCAAACGTAAGATTTTTTTTTATCATAAAAATAAAATTGTTAGCATTAACTTAATTAAAAACACAATCATTCACGCTACGAAATTTAACTAGCTACAAGTTTCTTCAGTTTATAGTCTATATGGTCATAAAATGTTGAAGATTACCAGGGTATTTTGAAGCGACAAGTTGCATTAAATTATAACATTGCAACAATATTTCGTCATCATAAAGCATCAAATTACTTTAAAATAAATCAATAATGCATTATTATTTTCGTCAAAAACTTATTAGCTTTAAGCCTTAATCAAATACAATACGGTACGTGTCAAATATCAAAAGCCGCCAAAAATTAAGAAAAAAATGTAGCCTTGACAATGACTCCAGTTAACTCGGCGTGCTCAAGATCAAAGTTTATATTTCGAAGAATAAATATTTATACTTACATTAACAGCCATTATAGGTGAATTACTAATTAATCTAACAAACTTAAAATAAGTTGAAACATTCAGCGACGCTTTTAAGCGATAATTATTATGACTATTTGCCAAAACAGCAAATCCTCGAATCCCGATTAACATTTGCCGACTCATGAGCGAGCACTCTGGATGATTTTATTGAATAATTTTGCTACCAGATGACGCTGCAAGCGGCTTTTTGAAACCATACGACTCACTGTGAGAGAGTGCCCGACAAAAAGTTCACTAGTTAATTACGAGCGTAAAATTAATTCAAAATACATTTTGGGCTTTAGATATTGAAAAATTAAAAAAAATAATAAATAGCGCAGAATTAGGGCAGATTAGGAAAATGTTGAATTATGAGCAAGATCAGCTATTAATCCCTTATTCCATTACACATTTACTTAAACAAACGCAACACTCGTTCAGATTTAGTTTTGTAAAAATATGTATATTTAAAGACTAATAAAATGTAGTAACAAGAATTACTGTCTTTGATCAGGCATTCCTATGTTGGAAGTTGTTTTTTCGAGGTAAGCTAGGGGTCCTTGCAACCTCGTCGAATGCATTGACGGATGTTGCATGTGCGGCGGTAAAACTCCACTATTGCCACTCATCTGCTGCGGCATCGAAGACGAAGGAGGAGCGTACATGGGATTAGGTGTCATCGATTGCATAGATTGCGGCATGGATGGCACCTGCCCAACTTGGCTCATGGGCTGGTTCATGTGCATCATCGGCATTTGAGTGGGACCGCCTTGGTTGATGTTCATGGAACTCTGTTGAGAACTCGAAGGACCCGATGGAAACTGGTGCGGGAGGGCTTGCACATGCGGTGGCGGTTGATTAGGTGGCATTGGTTGCGTTCTATGTCCCGGTCCTTGAACGTTCGATAATAATTGTTGCCACACTTGAATTTTTTCGTAATGTTTCTGTATCAGTTGCTCTTTTCGTTGGAGCTCGGCTTTCAGATCAGTTATATCCTAATAAAATAATAATAACGGCAATATAATATTATAACAATAAAATTAGGGATTTTTACCTCTCGCACGATTTGTTCTGGTCGTTGGGCGGACAAAACCAAACGTTTTTGCAGAAAGAAACATTCCATTTGTTTAGCCATATCTAAAAATTTCGCAACCGTTTGCTCAACTCCTAAATTATAAAATAATCACCTACGTTACATAATTAATTTTTGCGTGATTCAGAATTGATACCAGCTTTGGTCTCTTCAGGGTCGTGCACGTTGAAATGATCTTCATTTGTTAAAGCCGCTAAACATGACTGCAATATAATTCAAATTACCGGTATTACCATTCATATTTCAAACACTACACATGATTCTAATAAATTATACCTGAAATGCACTTTCAAAATCTGTTACCATGTGACCCGAATGAGTTCCTGCCATGTTAATTAATTAGTTAATTGTATATTTATAATTAATTTACACTTATTTTCAATCCTTTTCGCCTAAAACTTCTTTTGAATAACATCGGAACCGCCAAATCTCCGAAAATGGCTGCCTGGTGATGAGCAAAAGAAGATAGTGTACACATCAGCGATATAAATTTTGCTATTGTTATTTTATTTTATAAATTTTATAAAAAAAGATTTACGGAAATTTTGTACTAAATAGTTTAAATTATAATTAGTGTAGTTCAAATTTATAACTACAAAATTTAAATATTTAATCTCGAGTTATGTAGCAGTGGTACTATCTTCTTCTCGCGCATAACAGGAAGTCGAATGTGAAAACTTCTGCTTAAATTTAGTTACATGAGCGCGAGATTTGTAGTGTTTTATTCGGGGAACGTGAAACGCGTAAAATATACAATTTTCATAAATTTCCTTTAATTTTGTACGTTTATTACGCTACTATTTACTTTTCTAACTGTTGTGAATTTATTGTTTTTTGTTATTAACGTCTATTTCTTAGCAGATTAATGACTATGTCCGAAACACCGAACGAGTACAAATTGAACAATCGGCCTAGTGATGGGATTACAGCGGTTAAATTCGCTCCGAATTCTTCTCAATTCCTTTTGGTTTCATCGTGGGATTGTTCAGTCCGACTATATGATGTTACGGCAAATAATATGAGAATGACATATTCTCATTCTGCTCCTGTACTCGACTGTTGTTTTCATGTAGGCTACCGTCTCCCATAACCTTTGGAATTATACCATGCATGCAAAATAATAATTATTTTTGATTTATGATTTCTAGGATGCCGTACACGTATATAGTGGAGGTTTAGACGATACTTTAAAGATGTACGATTTCAACACTAGCTCGGGTAAAATTGAAAAATTCGTGACTTGTCATACTTACTGATAAGCTTCATTATTGTATTAAATGCCAGAAACGAACGTGGGTATTCACGAAGGTGGCATTCGTTGCGTCGAATATGCTCCCGAGGTTAACGTTGTTGTGACTGGAAGTTGGGATACGACGATAAAGTTTTGGGATCCTCGTCAACCTCGTTGCGTGGGAACATTTCCACAATCTGACAAAGTAAAAACGAGTTAGGCTAAGTTACGTTTCTTTTTCTAATCTAGATACTGTTGTTTTTCCTTCTCTAGGTGTATACCTTAGCTGTTTGCGGCGATAAATTAATTGTTGGAACTGCTGGTCGCCGAACTATTGTTTGGGATTTGAGGAACTTTGGAAATTTGCATCAACGGAGGGAATCCAGCTTGAAATACCAAACTCGTAGTATAAGATGTTTTCCGAATAAACAAGGATACGTTTTAAGCTCCATAGAAGGTAATCTACGATTCAATTTAGACAAAAATTAGTAAAATTTAACAATAATAATTTTATGGTGGTAACAGGACGTGTAGCTGTTGAATATCTCGATCCCAGTCCCGAAATTCAGAAAAAGAGATACGCGTTCAAGTGTCATCGAATTAAAGAGAATGGAATCGAAAATATTTATCCCGTAAATGCCATCAGTTTCCACAACGTCTACAATACATTCGCAACTGGAGGATCCGACGGTTTTGTAAATATTTGGGATGGTTTTAACAAGAAGAGACTGTGTCAGTTCCATCGATATCCCAGCAGTATTTCTTCCTTGGCATTCAGTTACGATGGTTCGTATTTAGCCATCGCTTCGTCATATATGTACGAACAAGGTGAACCTGAAACACCTACAGAAGATAATGTTTATATTAGATTGGTCACTGATCAAGAAACAAAGCCGAAGTGAATAAAAGGTTGCTCCAATCTTTATTAATCTTGTATTATGTCAGGTCAAATGATATTTCAGGGCCTGCGGTTAAGCTTTTTTTTTTTTATCTTTGCGCATGGCGTCACTAGAATTATTACTGCACATGTACATCATAAGAGGAAATTTATTTAAAAAAATTGTATTTACGGTACTTATATTTTTTAATAAAATTTCTTACAAAACTTCATACAATCAGATTCCCCAAGCTTTAAGAATAATTTATTTTTTTAAACTACTTTTAAAGTAGCTTTATGCTACTTCTGTCGACAAATTTAAAGTGGAGTTGAACAGAACGAGAAAAAGCTTAACCGCAAACTCTATTATTGGCGTTATCGATTTTTCTAATCGGTAAAATTTCGTATTTAAATTATTTTTTCCCTTTCCGCTCGACTTGATCAGGGATAGTTTTTATTATACATTACACTTCGGTTAAATGCCACTTGTCAACATAAACGTTTTATACATTAAACCAGAACAGAACTTTGTTTTAAAAAAAAAATCGAAAAATTTTGCGAGACAGTCGCTATTTTAAACAAATTGAGAATTCTTTTGTCTCTGAAAATTTTGCGATTAATTCGAAACTTTGCAAAACAGGCCGTGAAAATGGCCGATATAAATCGCCGTCATTTTTAATTTTATTAAAAAAAAAAAAATCTATTACGCTAATACAACACTGGTATATAAACTTATTAAACTAATTTTTTCGCCTCGAAAAAGCTCTTCAAATGTTTCATTTGCCAAAATCCCATTATCAGCAAAACTGCAGTTTGAGTGATGGACCACCACAACACTCGTTGATTAGTACTTTCGCTCGTTGAACGAAAGCGTTCTTCACGATACTAAAATTATAATAAAGCAAAATTAAAACATCATAAATGTTTCAATTTAAACGTGCCCTATTTATTTCAGATTGTAATCAGCAAATTTTTTTCTATATCTATTAATGATAAAATAATGCAAAACCAAATTTTTCGTTGGTGCATCAGTAACTGAGCATGTATCTACACGATTGTTATTTTCAACGAATGTGATCACAACTTATTTCACTTATTTCACAACTTATTTCAATTCATTAAGACTAAAACGGAGTGTGATGACTGCCGGCCATAACGATTGAAATAAGAAATTTAAAAAAGTAAATCTTAAGTTTGAATTTGACCATCAACCATTAAATCACCAAATAATGAATTCATAAAATGAATATTTTACGAGAAGAAAATTACATTATTAAAGCTTTTCCTTAATTCCAATTAAGGTATAATAATGTAAATAGAAAAAAAATGTTAATTACAACTGAAAATCCAGCTTTTGATACCGTCCAATATAACATTGGCAACTAAAAGATTATTTTATTTTTTTCAAAAATTTACCCTCTGATAGTTTTGTTCTTTTGTGATCTGTTCAACTTGATCTAGAAGTTGTCTAACACGTAACTGTAAATCTGATAATTTATCTTTCTCGGCAACATTTTGATAGTCGATCGCATGTTCTCCGACTTGTAGATCTAAATGAACTCTCTGAAGGAAGAAAGTTATTCTTTTACATTAAATACATACTTATATCAGCATTCAATTTGTTTAAAACTTACCAACTGCGTACCACTAAACCATTTGGTTGAGTTTGAAAAGAGACAAATGATATGTTCTCCAGGGGTATGAGATGTGAATGTAAATCTTCCTTCGGCGCTATAAACTCGAGACAAAATGACTTTCTCTTCTGGATCCCGAACTTCAACGTGCATTCCAATAGCCGGACCAGGGGGCATAAACCCTCCCGTTCGCGGATCGAACAATTGCACTCGGTAATTTCCTAAAATAAAATAAAATTCAAGTAAGCCGCATTAGGCCAAGATGTCACAGTACCGTGTGTTGACACATGAACGTTACTTACCGATAACCATTGTTTCGTCCGGAATTTCTTCCATGAAACATTTTCTTTCAGTTTCAGCTATATGAAAATAAAGCGCAGATGTTTCGATAATAAGAAGAACGCATATTAGTAATAAATATCTTAACAAATTCATTTTCTATAAATAACCGAACCTCCTAATGCCACGTACGGTAAATTAACATTACGATTCAACCAACAACACCTTTAGCAAGTGAATTGGCTTCCTCAACGTAAGCATCTAATGACGTCATTAGAATGACGATTTTCGCCGTTCCCCTCAATTTTTCTAACGTTAAAACGGCGAATTTAATAAGAATAACTTTAAATAATTAATATTAATTATTGGTTTTATAAAATTAGCAATTGTATTTTTGTTAATTTTAATTTAAATTTCTCAAATACGATAATCGTTAACTAAGTTGCGGAAAGGAGTAACCAATCCTTCGGTTGAACCGAAGGATTTATCATCTGGGCAATAGAGCAAGCAGACACCAATTCAATGAACACGTGTACTGTATCAGTTTCTTTTCATCTCGGTGCAGTATTTTTCGTTTTTATAAAATAAAAATTTTTTTTAACCTATAGTCATTACGATAGTTACAGGTAAATGAATTTTTTTTTATTTAATTATGTTTTGTAATGATTGTGGCTATATATATTTTTTGTTTTACAGTGATTGTAGCCGCATTAAAAAGTAGCAAAAATGGGAAAATTGGGTAGAAATCCCCTGAGAAACCGCAAAAAATACAATTTACTAAAGCAAAATGAAGCTGTACTTTCAGGTGGTATGCCTATGGAAGAAAGTAAAAGTATTCCCGGGCTCAATACCAACTTATTTTCAAATATATCGATCGACGTCGGCCAACTTCGACAAAAACTTGTATTTCCTGGAGACGAGGACGATCGACAGAGTGTTATTTCATCAAAAAAGAATTCGCGGTCTTATGAACCTTATAAAACGACGAAGAAAGAAAAAAGACAACAGCGTAAGATGGCCCTTATGAAAACAATAATTGCTTTTCAACAGCAAAAGGACGAAAAGAAAAAAATGATGCGCCGTCAACAGACCGTAATTGTCGGAGACATGAAGGGGCTTTCCGAGACTCTTCCAGATGTGGGAGCTGCTCCAGGATCCAACGAGGCCGCAGCCAGCACAAGCACGTCTCAACCTAAAAAGGATTCGGAGAAAAGAGTTAAAACTTTTAAACAGAAACAAAAGCAGTTATTAACCGATATTGACGTTTTCAACAAAGTTTTAAATCACCCTGCCTTTAAAAAAGACCCGGCGAATACTATACTTGAACATTTAGAAAATAAATATTTGTAAATCGCACAATGTACTGTATGCAACTTTATCTACGGCTATCCATTTGTTGTAAATGTGAAAATTTCTCCAATTAAAATCGATTTTTTTCAACTACATTAATTTAAATTCTATTCTACCGTAGTGTTAAGAATGCTTTCGACAAAACTCGAGCTTTGTTTGAGATGTTTCAACAAATGCAGAAATTACCTGTATACAATTTTCTAGAATAAAAAATTAATATCTTGCGTGCTTGCGACCAGTCCAAAGATATTAATCGCAGTATGCAATTATAATCAAGATTTGCACTTCTAGGTCAATGTCCACATAATTATGGCTTTTAAGAATTTTTACTTATTACAGTATAAAAATTATAATTTTGTTAAAATAATGTTTGTAAAATAATTTACTGGTATTATCTATTCTATTATTATTTTTTTTTTTTTTTACAAAAAAAACAACCTTTATCTCCCTTGAAATGTTTAATTAAAAATAATACCAGCTTTATTCTAAATTAATGGCGCACATTAATTATATTTCTGTTTCATTGATAAACATTGCATAGGAAGCAAAAACTGTTTAAACAATCCCTCATAATATTATACAGTACATTACTGTAATTTATGCTTTTGAACGTTTTGGAAAGTATTCAAACTACAGTAGGGAAAACCGGTTTGGAATTATTAAACGTGATGACTGTTCTAACGATCAAATGTGACAAAAGTGGGTTATCCACGTGTTGCAACATAAATTTTCTTGGCTGGTCGAGAGGCTTTTGTTATTAAAAATTCAGGAAAGTTTCAACGTTATAAGTAAGTCCCATAATAATTTTGTCCTGAAAATTCTCAAATTACCCGTCTTAATTCTGTATTATTATAACTGGAATAGATCAAACAGCCGAAATGGATAAAAGGATTAACTTTACCTTCAGCTTGGTGATATTGTTATGGTGTTTTGACCTTAATCGTGGAGCTCCTCCAACAACACCTAGGTCTGCACCATGGGCGTTGGCTACCGACGATGCTGATACCTTTAAGATACAATGTGTTCTGTGTGGTAATGGTGAGTGCAAACTCGGTGAAGTCTTCGATACTGCTCGAAATATGTGTGTGAAAAAATCGGGACCTTTCAATTCATGATTTTTAATGCCCAAACATCTTAAACTCCTGTACCGGTATACTATTTTGTGTTACGTACAAATCGGCGTGTAGATAGTTGTAGCAATAATAACTTTCGTACGTAAAAATAAATCTATTCTTTTACCATTATAATTAATTGTATTCATTTTTAACTGATAATACAAAACATTGCGTATATTAATTCTTAAAACTTATGTAATCTTCAAAAAAAATGTAACTTGACAGATTTAACAAAAATTGTTAGTCTGAAATCGGGTATACTCGTAAGAATTACGGTACATTATTTCAAAACAAAACAAAATAAAATTCTTTCAAACGTTATTTTTTATATTCTATTTCAAAAGTATTTAAATCATAGAAAGTAAAAAATATTCGTTTATTTTAATAATAAAAAAAAATAAAATTTTAGTTACAGTATTTAATATTGCCTTGGTAATTTATTTACCTGAGCCTTCCTTTCACTTATTAAACCTTTCAATAGCGATTTTGACTCGCGATAGGACTAATGGTGTTGCCATCGTTTTTTTAAGGGATTGAGTTTAGCTTTAAAAAAAATATTTTTTTTCTAAAATAAATCCGTCAAGGACGCCTTATCTTCAGAAAATCATATTACCGGTACATAGTGTTCAAACTTCAGATTTTAATTTCCTCAAAATGAGCACGTAGTCACTTATTCACTTTTTAATACGGTAATAATAAAAATACAAATATAATTTTTTTTTATGAATTTCTTATCTTACATAATAATTCTAATTCACGTCATAAGAATAGGCCTATACCAGTAAAATAAATAATCAGTCAGCTCTAGTTTTTTTTTTAAAAAAAAAATAAATTGTGGTAGGCCTACATGTAATTATAAAAATCGCCAAAGTGGATAAATTTTGAATAAAAATTAGAATAGTCTTAAAATGATGACGAGAACCATATTCAGTGAACAGAGCTTGTAATAATATGGTAATTGCATTGGGGTGTTGGTGACAAACGCTTCCTCATTGTCAATATCTAATAAAAATAGACTTAGGATATCCGGATGAAATCCTAGTGACGCCTAAAAGTGTTGACGAGCAGAAATAGAGAGAGAAAAAAAATATATAGCGCACGCGTCAGGGTTTTATGTAGAAACATGTCAAGTTTAGCTAAGATTAAATGAGAAAAAAAGCAATATCATAAATGCTGAAGACCCAAATAAAAAGAGATAATCTCAAAATCATACTCATCTCATGATCTCGACCTTTTCAATCATAGAAAGAAGCAGAGAAAAAGCATCCTTCACTCATGTTACCAACACCTGAATAATAATAATTTCATTAATTGCTGACATAGTTCCAACAGTGAATATTTCAAACGATTATAGATGTTTGTCACGCTAAAAATTGAATGCTCGAATATTAATGTGAATTAAGAAAAAAATTGTAGCGTTTCCGCCCAGCTGCATTACTTTTCTATCGCGATAATATCTCGGAAAATACAGCCTGTTCTCCAGTTCCATATTTATGCAGCTTATTTATACAATGCAACGTTCCAGGGAAAGAAAGCAAATAAGTTTTCTTTTAATTATTATTTTAGTTGGCAGAATAATTGGGTACCAATAAAATAGGGAAGGGGTGGGACGAACAGCACAGTATGTAGACATAAATATCAGTGCTAATAAAGTAATGTTCAAGAATATAATTATAAAATTGTTGACAATTTTAATTTAATTTATTTTATCACTTTAAAATAATTGCTTCCAATTAGGTCTACAGTATCTTATCAGATAAAAATTAAAATATTTTTTGCGGCTCTTATATTGGGCAACCCCGCCACCAGTTTTTTTACAAGAGGTTTTCACTGTTTTCTTTTTCAAGAAACAACAACAACAAAAAAGTGAATTTAATTTGAGAAAATATTGCAAAAATCTTGTAGTTTTAAATTTTTTTTTTACCGCAATAGCCGAAATTAACGATCCTTCCCGGAGGCAATAACATAGTTTTTATAGGGGAATACATAATCATGATTGCCACGGGAAACCCTCAAAATGACGTTGCACCCAAGGATATTATGACCAAGTTCTACTGTACAGTATTTAAATAATTGGTCTAAACCAAAATTTGAATACTGTATTATTCCTCTCATTCATTTTTCTTTAGCTTTTATTTATTTATTTTTAAATATCATATTTTTAAATAAAACAGTTGTCTTTGATTTTTTTCAAACAATTACAGTACGATATATAAAAATTTATCTGCTTAACAAATTGTCAAAAAATAATAATAATAAGACGTTTTTTGTTTCAAATAGATGTAGTAAAAAGAAGTGATGAAAACCCAGTTTTTTCAAAAGGCTCTTAACATTTTGCAAATTGGCCTACTCGTAGTTTATTTCGATGTACCGTACGTTTTTTTTTATTATATTTATTATTTCAACAAAACAAATTGTTGAAGTTATAAATAAATTGGCATGTGTGAATAATCGCATGACAAAATGCCAGAGCTGTCTGTACTGATAGAATGATAATAAACGAATACACTTAGTTGATTTAGGACTATTTATTTAGCTTGAATATATAAATCCCGAATCACTTTTACTAAATCCTGTCTTTAGGTAGGTGGACCGTGAAATTAGTCACGATTGGAAAATGGGTATCTTTTTTTTTTTTTTTTTCCTTTTCGTTTTTCCCGCCTCCCCACTTTTCTCTTCGATCTCGAACTTTTCCTTTCGTCATTTGATTACTTTTACGCCGGGCGCACCATACCATCTTATGATTCGATTGAAATTGATTTGAACAGCCACGAGAAAATCAGTGAAGGGAACATAAGTCGAATCGAGAACAATCAAAACTTTTTCCTTTTTTGATATATAACAATAGCAGGTGATTGCCTGATTGAGCTTACTACTAGATCGCTATTGCTCATTAATGAGTTACAAACCATATATACCCTCACTTCTGTCGATGTCGATCACATGTCGAACCAATGTTTCAATCTATTTCCAACAAAAATGAACCAAAGAAAAGACAAACTAAAATTAAGTTTTAAGAAATGTCAAAGAATTTTTTTTTTATATTATGCCGGTAATACGTGGTGGAGTGTCTTAAAAAGTAATTCAATACAGTCCAATTATTTATTTTTAAGAAAGCTCGTTGATATCTTCTTCGAATCGAAATAATAGGTTGCAGAAACAACTTTCGAAGAAAAAAAAATCTTATAACGATGTAAATAATTTTTTTTTTTTTTGTTATTTCTTACCGGTATTAAGTTTTACTACGAGCAGTTTTTTTAAAAAAAAACGTTATAATTTTCCTTTTGCTTTTAATTTCCCGGAAACAAAAAATTTATATATATATATAGAAGAAAATCCAAAAATCAATTATCACATATTATACCGGTAATTTAAAAACAATCAAATTAAAACAATTTCTTGAAAAATATCACAAAAATTCGAAATACATTACATTTTAGTTAAAATAATATTTTTATTATTGGCATTAAAATGTATGATTAATTTATTCAATTTTAACATAAAAAAAAAATGCATTATAATTTTTACTTTTATTTATTGAGCTTTATCAATATTTCTTTTCCAAAAAATAATAATAAATTGAAATACGAGAGTAATGAAACCTCAAAACTTTACCTTAATACTTTTACCTTAATATCAAAATATTAAATCGTTAATAAAATTATCGCTATGCCAACAACGTGAAATAAATTTTTTTTTTATTGATTTTTTTATTACAATCAAATAAAATTTACACCAATACTTCGTAGTAAAAAGGTCATTGCTATCAAATTCCCTTTGTTCATTCACTTTTAATGATTCATGTGCACGTAAAAAAATAAAATAAAATCTGATTTTTATGTACTATAATTAACATAGATATTGTGTTGATGATAATGAAATTAGCGCTCGAAAAATGCGAACACGTAGCTTATATCATAACAACATATCCTTTAATAATTTATGTTTAGAGTATTAGAGCGAAGAAAAGTGCTAATAATGAAACGCTGCTAATTGGTACCCGTAACACACGCTATACGTAAAATACTTAGAAAGTACTTGACGACATATTATTATTATTATCAGAAACTCAGTTATCCAAAGGAGAATTATCTAACATAGTCTCAAAAAATGCGTTTTCTCCGAAAATATATCTTCTTCCAAGCTCATCATTAAAATTAATTTCTTTTCATGATAAAAACAAAAAAAAAATTAAGTGGCGTTTATTATTCGGTGTAAAGACCAATTTTTAATCAATTATCAACTTTCAAAATAATAAATAAAGCGTGTAAATGGGCGTTTTCGACTTAAGAAGCCCAATTATATATCGTAAGCTAATTTATGAGGTCGGTTGAAGCTAGAGCTCTTGAGTCTTGACATATTTCACCAAAGCCCATCTAAAAGCTAATTTACGTATCTAAGGCGATAAATTCGTTCGCACGCTCGATCCGCGTGCAATTCAATGTTTACTTTTGCAAAAATACTCATCAAAATAACGGTTTCATATTACACCTACTGTAGAACCGGTACGTACAGTAGTTAGAGTAGAACAATTTTGTAAATTTTCGCTAGTAACAATTACATTATTTTGCTCGCGCGGTATTAAAATTCGAGAAAAATAAAAACGAAAAAAATAAAAATACAAAAATTTAGCATTTTAAGACTAATTCAGTTGTTGCTTAGTTACGTTCTCTCACTTTCCATTACCGTACGTATGAAATAGCGAGCCTATCTAATTTTGTGCTTTTACTTGCTTCTCCAATTTTGACATGGGGGTTCATCTTAGACAGGTAAAATCAACGACTACCGCAAAGCTTTTAAGGCAAATGATCTACTTAATTGATAGAGTACATGGCTTTCTATATATGCAACCATGTTATATAAGGGAAGCTTAGGGACAACGTCGCCAGTCGTACCTTTCAACAACAACAACATAAAAGTAGAAAAAATAAAAAAAAACTAACAATAAACGTAATTTCTTCAAGTTGTTTATTATAGTGAAAATTTATTGAAACTGGCAAACGGATGGCAAATTCAATTGAATGTATACTTGAAATAGAGCGTCAATAAAACGGGAGATCTTAAAGCAAATTTACCAAATAGAACAGTGACTCTCGAATTAGAAGCGAATGAAAATTAGAGCACATGCTTTCGTTAAGAACCCTTAATTCCATTAAGTTCAGAAAAAGTAAAAATCTCGGTAGAAAATGCGACGTACAATAAGTTAAGAATATTATCTCGACGGCACAGCGAAACATTTTGGAAATCCTGATCGAATGAAAGTACATACCCGTAATTATATAAGTTTCTTTGAAAAGCAATAATTTTTTGTATAAAATAAGGTTACAGTGTGTTTATAGTAGGTCTACAGTATTCATTACCATTTTCAATACTATTTTCATCAAATGTTTTGTCGGTATATTAAATTACGAGAATGTGCTCCATATAGCTCAAAGCAAACTAATTATCTTTTAAATGTTTATTTTATATACAGTATTTTAATTTTTTAAAAAATTCAAACCAAAAAAAATAAAAAAAAAATTTTTCAGTTTCCTCGTTTACCCAACGCAAAATATTTATGATCTTTCCATTAAGAAGAGTTTTTCTTAATACAGTTGCTACCGAAACACTCACGTTTTTTTAATGAATTTTTGTTATTACCGGTATTAAATTCCTTTCCTTATAAAACGTATTTATTTCGCTAACTTTTTCAGCTTGTTTACTGATAGAAAATTAAACAGGCTTATCTTTTATTTATTTTTTTTGTCTCGCCCAGTATTTCATTATTAAACGGAAAAAAACATTTTTATTTTCGCTCTAACCGTTTCATGCTTTGATTTTTCAATTTTGAAATCTGAATTGAACGTTGAAAGAACTACGTAGATCTTGAAAATTGCATGTCAATAATAAAAAAAAGTTGGAACGCACTCCTTCATATTTCCTGTTTATTATTTTTTCGTCTCCGATATAGCATTTCCAACTTGTACGTTCTTATTCCAGGTAGAGAGAGGGTCTCGCAAGCATCCACCTACGTGTTTAATACTTGTTGCTAGTAACAACATCAAAGTTTTTGCCAGGATATGTTCACGTTTACGTGAAATCTTTACAATGAGTTCGACTAAGTCATTAAAAAGCTAACACATGTAATAAAAATATATTCATTAATATATTGATTCAAGGAGATTTAATAATTAAAATGTACTGCATGCTTTTCATTTAAAAATCAGTTAATAATGTGTGCTAAAAGTGAAATGGATAAAATTTGTTTAAACAAGAAAGTTGTATTTGACATACATGCGGTTGTTTAAAGTACCGGTACCGTATTAATTTTATTTTCCATGTGAAAAAAAAAATACATGTACGAGTACATGCATTCATATTTGTTGCCTGCGGGACAGTTACATGATAAATAAATCCTTCAATATGCGCAAATAAATAATTTTTTACGTACGAAAATCAAAATCATTTAATATTTACATTCTTTATTTCATATATTTTTATTACCTGTATGTTTAGCCGCAAAAATGTATTTTTTTTCTTCCGTTTGATTCAAAAGTTCGTATTGTATTTAGTTTGCAATCAGCATATTATTCATTATTTTGCTATTTACGTGGTAATAATATTGATTTTAACATTAATCATCATCAATATGCATTCATTTGCAGCTTAAAGTTATTGATTCTTACTTTTATTTGAATTAAATTTACAAACTGCAGTAGCTACAGTAGCTTAATTTTTTTCTTTTTTTAAAAAAAAATCCCAAGTTCGATCCAATTTCTAATTCTTAAAAGAAAAATTTCAAAAAAACAAGTGAAAAATTTATCATTTAACTATAACTTCCGAATATAAGTTCTTTTTTTATTGTCTAATTCTTATGCTTTAATTTCCAAATCGAGTTTGTCTTTTATTGCATACTTAATATGTATTCATCTAAATACCCAACTTATCAATTAAAAAAAGTTAAAAAAATGCCGGCATTTAGTATTTTCCTTCGTAGATTTCAATATACAGTACTGTAGTTAAGATTATTTAGCTATAACTAACAAATCTCTCAACTTGAAATTTACGCGTCCATTAATTAAATTATATTATGCGAATCTTGTAATAAATTCAATTATAGACTGCTAAAAATTTCTCGCAATTAATTTATCTGCACTAGCTTATCACTCATTCAAAGTTTGCTAGTGATTTTACCCGAAAAATACTCGAGCTTGAATTTAAAAATAAAAAAAAAAACTATGCAGTGTACACCTTCAATAAATATGCAGGTAATAATAAAATTGACGATGCTAATTTCATGCGCGAGTTGCTAAGGTTCCACTTCGACGGTCTGAACGATATTTAATGAACTCGACAGATCTTGAACTCCACGTTTTAATCGCAAAAAAAAAAATATCAGCGGTGTAAAGAGAGACGGATGTGTAAGAGAAACTGAATAAATACATGTATTGAGAAAATAAAAATTCTCAACTCCCTATTAGAAAAGTGATTGCCAAGTCTCACGCTTCCAGCGCGAACACGAGATTTTGAAAAAAGAGCTTATTTAACATACTGTATTAGGGAAGGTGATGTTGTTAAATGGGTGGTTAGATGGTTAAGGGGAAGACTAATAAGAATGTCAACGAATGTCGCACTCAACTGTGGCGGCTCGAATCTGTCATTCTTTAGATAAACATGGCCCAATTTATTGGTACATGTACACTATGATAAATGCTGTTAACGTACACATATATACTAGTCTGAAGCCATTTAAAAATTAACAAAAATTCATTACCACAATAATTTATAAAATACAAATGATCCCGCGCAAATCCAATCTAAATCCACTTGGCTCTAATAACTTCGATTGCATTAATAGTATGTACAGTATGCCATATTTAATACTGTCATGTACTGTACAAGTAAATTAAAAAATAAAAATACATTACATGTAGTTGAAAAAATTAAACAATAGTAAAAAAAAAATATTTGTACTGCAATTTAAATTTAATTTATGTACTGTAACGTACAGTCAATAAAAAATAAATTAGAATTTAATTGTAAAGCAATTAAATTAAACGCACAATGGAAAAATCTAGCAACCTTCAATTTTTTTTCTTCTTTTCATGTTACAATAATATTAACCTTTGCATAAATATTATTTTTTAAATTGAATGCTTTAATAACAATAACAATACAACTACTGCATTTTAGAATACCGGAAATACAATTTAAATATGGTGATGCCACAAAAACAGATGACAAAAGTGCATCGATATATTAAATATTCACGAAATACATGAATTTAAAATTTTAATTTCTATTCAAAATACCGGTAACAAAACAATTTTAAACCAGTTTTTTTTAATACAGTATGTTTTGTCATTACGATGTTATTACTTTCTTTGAGGAAAAATGTTCAGCTTAGCCCGGCCTTTTAACAATAGGGGTACTGTACTTATAAAGAACAATTGCAAAAAAAAATGTTGCGAGGAGTTTAAAAGCAATTAGTTGTTTACCAGTTGGGAGTTCTCCAGTATCGTGTCTCCCGTCATCGATAATAAAAACTGCATTAATAATGTACAGTATTGCATATTTTACATACTGTAGGCCTACATATGTTTCGAGTATGGTAGACCTACTGATATTTTATTAAGAGTTATTGTTTCTGCCTTAAGAAACAAAAGCAGCGCGGTTAGCTGTCTAAGTTATCACATTTTGGCTCTCCCATGGTTCTCGACGGCGACACCTAAAAGCTTATAAGAGCCGGAAGTTTTTTAGGCAAACCAAAAACAAGAATTTTTGTTGCGGTTATGGTCAATCGATCGCTCTTCTGAACACAATAACATCGGCCTAGTTTACGATTTTAAACATAACAATAACACAAACTTTGGTCTCTGTCAATGTGAAAATAGTTTCTAAAGCTCGATCGAATAGCCTAGAGACTCATAAGGACCACTTCATGTTTTATGAACGAAACGTAAAAAAAAACATCGAGGAAGTCAAAAACACTGAATATATGGTAGAAGCAAACTTATTGCATTTTCAGGAAGAAAATTAAAAAAAAAAAAGTTTAATACCGGTATGAGGGAAAATAATAAAATATGTAGGGCCTACTTTTTGCACCAAAACAAAACAATATTAATGCACCACAAAAAGAAGTTTCCACTGAGCCAATCAATAATAATAATAATGAATTACCCTTTTCATCATTTACAGTATATATTACTAAGTAGGCTACACCTTTCTATTTTAAAAGGAATGGGGAGAATAATATTATTGCTTTTATCAGTAAACCTACTAATTTTAATGTAGCATTTTTTTTTTTAAAAAAAATTAATGTTTTATTACATTTAAAAAAAAAAAAAAATGCGTATTGTACACGTAAAAATGACGAAATTCCAGCTTAAAGATATAACTTAATGCGCAAATCATAATACGAATCTTATTTATACATTTTTTTTACGTGAGCTTATCTCGGCAACCTCAAAAATGAATTAAAAAATTCTTGGTATTTAGTGAGGAGCACTCAGATTGTATGCGCGTTTTCAATATTTCATTTGCATCAAATGCGAATGATACTAATTTATGTTGATAAATTCTTGGAAAATGTTAAACGGAAAAAAAAAATCAATCAAGTAAACAAAATCTTTAGAAAGCAAAAAAATTAAATGCACATGTCGTGTGATTGAAAGATAAAGATTAATAACTCAATGTTTAAAGAAATATTACTCCGTAAAAGTTCTATCTGATGATATTGAAAAACTTTAATGTAACAAAACTCGCAATAAATAAAAAAAAGCAAATTATTCTTGAGGCAATCTTTGGAAAACGGAAGTCATTATCATTCACCGCTCATGACGCATTTCCAAAACATCAATACAATCAATAAAACCCATTTTGACATCTGTACAATCGTAAAACTATTGATTTCCCAACATTGTGCTTCTAAGCCTGGAAGCATTCGTTAACATAAGTTCATCAATTTTAAATTATTTGATCATACAATGTGATAGCTGTTATTCGTTATCATCGGCAAGGATATAGAATTTTTATAATTTTGTTAAAAAAATAATTTTTTAATAGGCCTATCATTGAATCAAAAACCCCTTAGCAAAATGTTAATAATAATTATTATACGGTATTTTATTACACTTGCACTCTCAATAATTTTCCGAAGTACCGTATTTAAAACACAGATAATTTAAATAACAGATTTTTGGATAACCAAATTGTGGATAAAAATATTTTTTTTTTTTTTTGATTTTTAAAAATTGTTTGCGCCAGACAAATAAATAAACAAACCACGAAACGCAAAATATCGCCTGTTGTTATTATTATTTTTTGCAATTTCAAAGATATTATTTAACATATACTGTACAAAAGATAAAATGAAAAGAAAATCTAAAAAACAATCAGGTAGCAGTACAGTACTAAAAATACTTACTGGTACAAATTAACAGTATGGTGGCTTTTAAATGTGATTCTGCAAACGTCAAATACATGTACTTTACATGCTTATTTCTTATATTAAACCCTTTTTTTTATTATTCATTGAACAAACAATTCATGGAATTATTATGCATAGACCTATGTCGGTTAAATGCATAGCGATTATAACAGTGATTGTGCGTATCTTTTGCAATATCTCGAATGTGATGTTATTGCACACAAGTTTAATTACAGTACTTTCCTTTAATTATGAATTAAAAAAAAAACTCGATTATGTGAGGAAAATAATTTTTTTTTAACTTTTCAAAGCGCACAACTTAAAATAAAGCGCGAAAAAAACTGAATGCTCTAAAAATCGTTCTACATTAGCCATCGCAATTAATAAAATATTGCTTCACATGCACATCATAGTGTTGCATTTACACTAAAAAAAACCAATATTGTTTTATTATTTTATGCAAGCTTTATTGACAGTAAACAATATTTTCACATGCTAATTTATCTCAATTAAGTAGCCATTTCCCTTAATTACATAAAGGGTTAATTACTATTCCGACATCTCTCTCCCGATTACCCATGCAAACTAGTGCTTAAGCAGTCCGAAATTACAAACCACGCATACGTAATTAATTCCTAAGCTTTGCGAGTTAAATGATAACGACGTCACCAAAGACCTCGCTGTCAATTGCCATAGTGACATCAATTGATAATGACGCTAGAACGAGTTTTAACAAAAGAGTAACGTCGCCGACGGAGTTTCAACAATAGTGTAGCGGAGAAGGCTACAAGTTTACCAACTGCCAAACCCAATGCAACAACAGGGAGCAAGCATCTAAACACGAAATGCCATCGTGTAAATACATACCGTATTACCATGTAAGGTACACAGTCTTACAGGATATATACGACACATGAGATCGATCAGTATATAAATATAGATCAAAGTGTAATGCATTATTTGCGCTAACATTTTTATTTTATATATATTTTTGATTTTTACACGTAGGTAGTCGTGTTGGGTTCAGCCGATAGTCATTCAAGTAAACTAGTTTCGTGAGAATTATTTATTGTATGCATTGGCAAATCGCTCTTACCCCATAGTGACCGAGGTGTTTACTTGTTCGCAAGCTTTCTCGGCAAACAATTTCCCTCTTCAGACTTTCCTTACGTAAGGAAAAATTCAACTCAACGCCGATATATAACCTAGCAAAACCTCCTAGTCGACAAAAAAAAAGTTTTAACCCAATTTATTGACAAAAATATCGTTAAGGATGAAGTGTAATTCCGTGTTTCTATCGCGTTTTTTTTTTTTTTGCTTTTCTTTCTTTTCCCTGCTCCTTTGCTACCTAGTGCAAACGTTGCACACACGAGTCTCATCGATCTTTTATTATCAATTGAACTTTGCGCTCTCTCTTTCTCGCTCTCGAGTCTTAAGTCGATCGGACCCCTAAGAATGACAGTTTCCATTAACAACCAATTTTAAGATGCATTAATCACGGTTATAAATAAAAATCGGAGAGTGTTTTCTATTAATAATTTCCGAGTTAAGTTTTTTTCTTTTCAATAAATTCATTTATGAACCGGTAATAAGCTTTGGGAGACTTAGGAATGTCCTTCGTTCACCTATTTATAGAAAAAAAGTACTGTATCGTAGATATAGCGTGCGTATAATTCCAATATTCCCGTTAGTAAGAGCTTTTCTAATCAGTATAATGATTATAGTCTACTGCCATATTTTGCTTCAAATAATTAAGTTAGAAAGTATTTTATCGGAATAATATTAGCAATGAATGTA
Organism: Polydesmus complanatus; assembly: GCA_034692225.1. Classification (NCBI taxonomy): domain Eukaryota; kingdom Metazoa; phylum Arthropoda; class Diplopoda; order Polydesmida; family Polydesmidae; genus Polydesmus; species Polydesmus complanatus. Next base: position 11,898 of record JAQGAZ010001093.1, on the reverse strand, counting down.
AAGATCAAGCTGTAGTAATTTGCAGTAATGAATTAAGCTTATTACAGTGTACTAGATAATTACTCTTCATTTGACCACAGTAATTGATTCAATTTGCATGGTACACTGTAGTGTAAAACATTGGAAAATTTTTTTTTAAAATGGAAAGTCTTTTACTACTTGGACTCTTTCCCATGCCCATCTTGAATTTATTATAGGATAACACCAATCCATGAAATATAATTAAAGAATTATATTAGTTTTTTTATTTGAGCGCTAAAAGTATTATTATTATTATTATTAAGCCCTGAAAATATAGGATAGTAATTATGGATGGAAAAGGCGACAAGAGTTCAAGAAAAGCCAGAATGTCTCCCGAATAATTATGCAAAATACGATAGTTACATTCAGATTCTGAATTCGAGTCGTGCATGACAAAATAAAATTACTCTAGTCAGCAACTGTATTGAGAACACCCTCCTCCCCTAAAGACGTCTGCCACAAATAAAAAATATATTCGTATATTTACCCGGAACATACAGTTTATAGTTTTTACACTTAAAAGAAATTGATTTTTTTTTATCATTAAATGAAGCGATGTTTAGTAAAGTAATTTTTTAAAAGCGTCGCCTTTGCTTTTCGTTTTAATTGGTAAAAACAGTCTACGTGATTGTATTTTCGTAATCCAAAATTCAATAATGTTCCGACAAAGTTCCCCCCCCCCCCCCCTTCTCTATTATTTTAAAAACGGTATTTCGTAGAAATGCATGTCTAAATTTAAGCGTAAACATTGATTTAAGTCTATAATTTTTTTAATGTTCACGAGACGATCTAAATTAATATAAAGCTATATCATACTATTTTTAGCATTTGTTTTCAAATTTTTAATGCTGCAAATTTATTAAGATAGCCATTTATTTTTATAATATACATCATATTTTCAATATTATTGCCAAGACAACTTAATTTTATCGTCAAAATTTTCACTGAAAAAAATAAATAATAATAAAAAAAAAAGAACGGAAACATATGCCAAACAACTTTAAAATGCTTTTTTTTTTTAATCTTTTAAGAAAATTATATTTTTTAAAAATGAAATTGTAAAAATCGCAAATGACTTGGTGCGACGCAGACGTCGCAACAATTTTTTGTTGCATTTATAAAAGAAAATTAAAAACTTTATTGCAAAATAATTGTTTTCAAAGTTTATTTAAAAAAAATAAATAAATAAAATTCTATATTAATAAATTCAGCGGTTTCGATATCTGTGGTAACTGGCGCTACGTACCGGTACGTATACAAGTAGCAAGTAGGCTACGCGTGCAGTATAAAATAGAAGTAAATATTTTAATGATTTGGCGCCCTCATGAGATTTGCTACCCCTTTATCGCTATCAAATTCTTCTACTTTTTATTTTATTTTTTTCATAAGCTCAAATTGATAGATGATCTGCAGCAGCTATCTTTAACGTCGAAAAACCCATTTTCTATAAGTCAGTTTTCTCAGCACGTAATAGAAGAGTTTTCAGAAGTTCGTTTTACGATAGGCAAAAAAAAAAAAAACAGCACGTAAAAATATCGACGGAATCCCGAGTACAGTATACGGAGTAATAATTATTACAGCTAGCAAAATTGAGTTCCGTCTAATGTTCTTTTGATCTTTCGTTATAAAATTGAACAAATTTTCAGAAATGTAAAGAAAGAAAGAAAAAAACTGGTCGATTAAATATTAAAAATTGATTTTTTTAAAAAATCTATCTGGAAGCCGTTATCTTATCTATGCAAAATTTCTGCAAACTAGGTTTTTACAATTAAGTGACAATACAAAGTAGTAGCTAGAGTACGTGATGGGAATTGGTAAAAATGCGCATCACGTTTGCTTCATCCATTTTCATAGACCACTCCGAATCGCTTCATTACTTTCTATAGAAATTGCATCTTTCTATTTCAGCTAACTATTAAAAAAGCCGCCGCTTCCATCACAATTCAAAAGACACTAAAAACCTACAAAACCAAATAGATAAGGAATCTCATTTAGTTAACGACTATTCCGATGATTTATCGTCGTCTGTAGACAAACAACATTCTCTCTTTTTTTTTTTGCCCATAATTTAGCTTGTCTGAAGATGTGACCCATAAATATCACCTTCTGATTTCCTTCATCCATCCACATCATATTGAAAAAATTTTTTTTATTCCTTCGCCAACTTTTCCTTCCAACTGTCGCAATCCAAAAAGCAAAAATGACTAGCTTTTTTTTATTATTACTCGGAGTAACTTTAGCAATCTTTTCGTCGTTTGTCGCCATTTTAATGCAAATTTAAAAAAAAAAAAAAAAATACAACTACCGTAGCCTACATCCAGAAGCTTTTCCGTCATTACCAGATTCATGGGTAGAAAAAAACTCCTCATAGTAAAAAGTGGTAGTGAGGTAATGTATCTTCAATATAATATATGGTTTCCTATGATAAACAATCATTTCAAAAATTTAATATTTTTGAAATTTATAAAATAAATCGCCAAAACTCAAAACTTTGTTAACACATTTCATGAAAATAAGCTAAAATAAAAGCAACATTCCAATCAAATATTGTTGAATTTTGTTTACAACATTTACAGTTACAGTATCGCCACACACATTTTAAATATTTTTCACTTTAACGAAGTTTGAATGTGACACTTTAACTAAATGTTTTGCGAATAATTGAATTCATTATCCAAACTATAAAAAAAAACAGATTATAATTTAAGTATCCGTTTTTGAACCAAGATTATTATTTTCGCATAATTTTTCTATCAAAAAAAAAAAAAAAAAAAAATACATTAAATATTTCTTATTGACTTGAACTTTCCAAGATAAATGAAGTTAATAAATTTTTCTCCTTATATAAGTTAGATAGCGAAGCAATTTAAAAGGCCGTGATTCATTTCAACTTGAGATTGAAGAAGAAAAAGAAAAGAAAAAAAAAGTTATAAATTTCAACAACTTGAGAAAAATTGGATTTCTTAATCTTATCGAACCCAAGTTGCAACGCTTTCCGGACTTTCAATATCAATTTCTGTAGAGCCCAGACCGTTTTCAACTGACTGCCAATGATTGATTGCATTATCTTTACAATACAGTAAGCTCCGCACATTTGTGCGAAGATTTTCGGAAACGCGGTTTGACACTTAGTACAGACATCCAAAAAGCCTCTTAAATATTAGTTTTGCATGTGTGAAGCTTGAAGATTACTATTAAGTTCTATTACGCTGAACCCAATGAACTGATGCACGCAAGATGTCAACGATAAAATAATAATAATACTCGTAAAAAAAAAAAAAGGGAGATGGAAACATTCTTTACTTTCTCCTACATTTTATAAACGTCACAAAAATAGATAAATCAATCGATATTCAATTCTGGTTGACCCGACGATCGCATGTATTATTGATGTATTTATTACTTATCTTCGCAACCTCAATTCCAATACAGCGTTTGGGAGAATTTCATTACGGATTTTCTTGCAAAAGATAAAAGCAATGTTAATTTTTCATTACGCGTGTACAGTGTATGGAATCGTATATATTTTTCATCTTCTACCATTTTTAGGTTTTCATCAAAAGAGTTGCTTGTGACGCGCGGTAATAACTAGATGCTATCGCAAGAAAATTATGTGGGCGGAACTCTATTCACAAAATTTCATTTCTGTCTATATAAGAAAATAAATATTTAGAAAATATCATTTACTTTGTATGAATAAATTCAACAGAAACTCATGTTTGTTTTTAATCGTCTCGCTTCCCTTTCGAAATAAAATACTCTTTCCTCTTACAATTCATCGCTGCAAAACAAACTATTGAAACAAGGCTAATGCTAGTCTTATCTTTTGTTGGAAAGTAAAACATTGAAACGGATCTCAACCTAAAATAATGTTTCAATTATAATAATACTGTAGGCCTACTTTCTTTTTTCTAAATATGTTCTTTCAAAAATTTGACATTTAAATATTTTCGAACGTTTTTAATTTTAAACACAAAACATTATATCAAATACGCAAATCACAACTATGGGTATCTCTTTTTTTTTTTTAATCAAATTATTAATAAAGGTACCGTACCGTACCATTCCTTTATAATGCACGAGGGTAAATCAAATATTATCTAAAGTTTTCCACTCAGCACTATTAAGTTGAGTAAATGAAGATACAAATGAAAAACAAAATAGAAAAATATCGACTTAATATTTATTTAAATGTACGAGTAGGCCTATATAATGTAGGCTACAATGTTTAAAATATTTGTTCCAATCGAAATTCAATAAAACCCTGGTACTGTACTGCTTATAAAAACACTTGGTCCGCGATTTTTACTTGGAAACACTTTTTTTTTTACCTCCCATCGCAACCCGAAAACAAAACCAGGAAACCTTATTACAAAAAAAATTAGATTGTAAATTCACGATTTGTTTTGAAGTAATAATTACAAATATACATGTAATTACAGATAATGTAAGAATTGTTCTGAATTTCATGCAGTTTGGACTAAACCACATTCATAAAATTATATACTTTTTAGTACGTTAATAATTTTTGCTATCCAAAAAAAAAAAAAAAACAAGTCTGCAGAATAAAACCATTATTTTATAGATGTAAAATACTTACTTAGTTTTGACAGTTAAAATATTTTTGCCAAAGTGTTTTTAAAAGTTCCAAACTACCCATAACGCTTCAATTAGAAAGTAGGAAAAAGAAAAAAAAAGAAAAAGCAAATAAATTGCAAAACGATGTAAAAGAGTTGAAATGATCCTCGAAATTTCTTTTCTTTTCGTGCTTCATTAAAATGCACGCCGAAGAACGCCAAAAAATAAGACCACACGGCAATTGAGAGTTAGCGACGGAATTGGGAACTGAATGAGCCACCACCCACCGTCAAAAATCCAAATTCCCAGCATGTTTCTGCATCGATTTTCTTACCCCGAGAGATTGAAGTTTCTGATCAAATCCTGATGGGCGTTTCGATAAAGTTCGCCTCGATTCTATTCGGAGTAGGTGTGTAAATGAAACCCTACATTATTTCGATTTCAAGACAGTAAGAAATAAATATTTAATGCAATAAGCTCAAATGTATTCAAAGTTAAGAAGATGGAAAGGTGTTTTTTTTTTTTTCTTTTCTCTCCACTCCCTCCCTTGTTCATCTCCTCTCATTTATTATTTTTATTTCGTCGCCGGTTTCAAAATGCAATGAAGATGGCGTTAAGCGTGATAATAAACCAATTACATTCAGTTGCGATTCCAAATCAACTTATTTACAGAACAGTCTTCTAAAATTTATGATCTGCAAATGTGTACACTACTATAACACTACTGCGGTAACGATAGACTGCTGCTATATATTTTTGATGCAATACCCTCAGGGCCTCAAAGAAAACCCCGGTACAAAACGTAATACAGGATGTCCAAAAACTAAATATTAAACTTTACGCCATAAAAAAATTAATATCCAATAACTAATAAAAAAAAAATTAAATGCGAACATCTTTTCAATATAAGAAGTGGAGTTAAGCATAAGCATGAACGAGGAAAAAAGTTTATCCGCAAAATCTCTATTATGCATCTTTTAAAAACCTTATAACAAATAATTTTCAACAAGTTCTCTAGTTTTTTTTTCATGTGGTTATCCTTATTACTGTATTCGAAATTTTAAGCACTGTATTTGGCCTTAAATTCAGTCCCCATTGACTTGGATGATTGAGATTTTACTGTACCGCATAATAATATGCATAAAAATGTTGTCCACTGTTTTGAGCGCCATAAATTATTGTCAAAATGTCGCTTATGTACTTAAAATTTTTAATTACTGTATAAAATAAAGTAAACCTTTGCATCGGGCACCGTCTCAAAAACATTATTATAAAACAAAGATTTTATTACTTTTTGTCTGTGCATGAGTGGTGCAAATAGTACTGTTTGTGCAGAGCTTAACACGTCACAATCTCAGTTAATACCCTTACGGGCGCCTAAAACATTTTGTGAAGAACATTTCCATCAAAATTGAATGCAAAAAACATGTTTCGTTATTGAATTTTCAGACCAAAAATAAAAAAATAAAAAAAATTGCGTTTCCCTAGGGCTACCACTGTTAATAATTACTTCATTTTTTTCCCCATAAATTTTCCATAACCGATTATGTTAATTAAACAAAGAATGTTTTTAAAAAAAGTCATAATAATAAGCAGATCTGATTTAAGGAGCGCAGAATCACAGCAATTTACCTGCGTAATACTGCGCTAACCAAATAATTCATATTAAATTTATTTAAATTACAATAATTGCGCGCGGTTAAGTGATAATTTTGCCAAATAATAAACGCATTTTCCCCATTTGCTTGTCTCTTAGGAATGCGGTAGGTAGAAATCGATATCGTATTATGCCGCCAATTATTATTTTAAAAATACGAATCTATTCAACCACCATAATGTCGTACATTCTGCGCCAACAGCTGCTGTATCCGTTTCCAACATCTGGTCAACCAATTACAGTAAATTAAAAGTAATGCCGCATAATTTGACTAATAGCAATGTTAACATAAAAAATTCATCTTTCATCATAAACTGAACATTTATTAATTACCAACACAGAAAATGTCAATTATCTCGATCTTTAAAACAAATACTTGAACGGTAAGCAAATAATAATGTACCGCTATTGTAATTAGAAAATATTATTTTATTGTAAAAAGTTTTTTAAAAAAAATTATTGCGCTATTAATAATATCGATATTATCGGCCGCAAATTTTTTTTTTTACTCGTAACCTACATTGTACAGTTGTAGCTTACACAATAATTTACGACTAAATCGATATTGCTATTTAAAATCGCCGTGGCACCATGTAGTTATGGCAAAATACTTTCTAAAATAGATTTCTCAAAAATACAAAGGTAATAAAAAAAAAATAATGTTGTCGGGTGTATTTTATTAAAACGTATTTTTCTTTACGAGGTATAGAAGACACACTTATATTGCAACATAAACTACTACTGCACATCGACGAAACCACACAGAAATCAAACGGGGAAAAAAATAGGTAAAAATATTTTTTTTAAAATATAGCTTACGATTCTATTGGGTAAACTGCTGTATAGTTCCCTGACACTTTCGCTGACATAAATTGATCCATAAATAACAAAATCGTAAACGTTTTATGGAGGCAACCGTTTTACGCTACAAATAATCAATTAATTTCTGTATTTAGCTAACAAACCAAAAAAAAAAAAAAAAAGATCTCTAGTTACCCAAACTACTTCGATTCAACGCTGTTTACACAGGTTAAAGCATTAAATACGATCAACTGAACAACATACAGTAATTAACAAGTAAAACTGCATTTAAAAAAATACCCGTAGAAAAACAATTAAGTTATTAAATTCAAAAGTATCAAATTATTATTAATTAAATTGTTCTATTCGACGAATCTTCTTATAACGTTTACAATAATTAAAAGTTAGTTTAGAGCGTATTTATTAAATAATAATAATAATTACTCGTATTTTAAACATTTGATTTCGGATAATCGCAAATCGAATTTTTAACTGCACATACTCGTACACAATTAATAATATACGCCGTGTTTTTCAACCGCGCACTATACACCTTGTTTAACATTAACTACACTGTATAATCTAATTTACTACAGTATAAGTCATTGGTTTTTCGAGTAATAAATTTTAGAACAATGCTTGCGCATTAAGCAAATATTGCGTATCGAAAGATATCAGCTCTTATACTTCGCAACTGATGAAAATGGAAGAAAAAACACGTGCAATTCTATTTCGATAACGCAATCGAAAGTACGGCTATAGGTAACTCAAGTGCACTGTAGTACTCAGATACATTCTATTGGTTGTTAAGCACACGCGAATGTAGCAACGTGCTTCGGCACCGAAGGTCAATTACTTTTCAAGTGAGGTCACTTTATCCTGGCATTTGCGTCCACGTTTTCCTATGTTTACCAACATAAAAACATAAAACGAAAAAAGAAAATCACCGTTAAGTCTATTGTAATTTTTTGATTGCATTGCGCAAACTACTGTCGTTCGTTTCGCAATTTTATTAACAATATTGCACAATAGAGATTATAGTACGTTTATACACACACACACCATCCCGTCTATTGCGTCCCATCTTATCACTATAATAAGTTACTGTTATTTACTGCTGTTTGTACTCGTAAAAATAGTATACACGTGTTCGCCGGAGACTAATAGCTGCTGAATAGTTGGATATGATGGGAAACAGTGTATTTCATCGCGCTCTACATTTAGCAATCAATGTAACTTCTGATATACGATATGTCTCAACGTTTCGTCTTTCCCCCCGTTGATAATTATTAATAGCCAAAAACTTCCTTATTTATACAGTACATGTACAAACAAAATAGCTTAAACTGCTGGTTAGTCTTTAATCCTGGCGATATTTCTATTTTCTAAGTCGGGTAACTTAATAGCAGTACTGTTAGATCGTCTAAAAAAACAATTAATTTGATGCTAGATAATTTTAATTAAATTTCCTTGCACTTTTTTTTAAATCGATAACTTTTGAGATATTATTGAATAACTAGGACGCATTTAGATCAATCGATTAATCGAAACTCCTAAATTTGGAACATGAAATCGGTTACATTATACGTGGAGAGAAATAAAAACATAGCCTAATGATTTTTTTCCCTTAAAATTTTTAAAAAATTTTCAGTATACAGTATTATATTACAGTAATTAACATTCTGGCAAAAATTAAGACTGCATATTATCATTTCTTGATAATTTAAAGATACATGTCCTGTATTTCCATATTGGTTTGCTAATAAAAACTTATTGCTTATTTCATATGTAGCACAAGTTTTTATCAAAGAGTGAATGAATGAAACAACGACATTGTAAAAACATTTTAAAACAACATAAATTATTAAATATTATTAATTATTAAATAACAGCATAAATTATTTCAACGTTATAACTTCAATAAGTAAAGTTTTCTCTAATTGTTTCTTTCTTAATTGTAATATTTTAGAAATATACGGGTAATTACATTTTAATTATTCAAGAAAAACGCAAATTATTTGGTATAATTATTAATTTATTGACTCATTCAGAAGATTACTAGTACTGTACTCACATCTTACGGTTCTTTGATTTTAAAAAATAGCTTGATTAAAATATTTTTTAGAAGCACGAGTGCAGTATCTCTCCTCCCTCTTGTTTAAATATTAAAGTTGATAAGTTTTTTTTTTTTTTTTTTTTTTTATCTTTGTTGCTCCGGCGAATCGTCATTATTAAAAGATTTATTCGTTAATCAGGTTCCCCTAAGTTGCCAGTCTTTCGCGTGATTTCATTGCCTGAGCTGCAGTCATTCAAAATTTACTGCGCAACTACTCAGACCATTAAATATTTAAAGAAGAAAACAATACAAATTTCGTTCACTCAAAAATTAACGAAATTATTTAATTTTAATCTCGACTTGGTCGTTGAGCTATAGTTTTTTTAGGCAATCATCAATATTTTATCCACACCCATGTTTCGCTTTTGTCGTAAACAAATAACAAATCAAACTTTCACAAATTTGATTCAATTTCATTTCACTTTTCATCAAAGCTATTTTTCTATGGAAACGTTATCTTTAAAATTCCGAAAGCGTGTTTTTTTTTTATTTAGCGGCAAACATAATTTATTCTTACTAATGTTACATGTAAACATTGAAGACAAGATTAATGCAAAAACTGTTTGCATTGTGGCATTTTCAAAGCCCTTTATAATTTACATATAAATGATGCTTAAAAAGTTGTCATTGTTCCAATTTGTTTGTAGATGTATTGTAATCAAAAAAAAATAAAATTTTGGAAATTCCTTTCAAAACTCATTTCATATTAAAATATTATAAATTTAATATTACGATCCATTTTCTGAACAAAATGATTTTACCGTAGACAGTGCATAGTAATAAAATTTTCAAAAAAGTAATTCTCAATTTGAAATCTAAAACTACGTCAATAGCATCGCATACAGTATTATCTTTTATCTGCAAAAAAAAAAAAGCTTAATAAAATGTATTAAAAAAATTTCAATTCAACCATTTCTTAGAAAATTAAAAGAAAGTGTAGGCTACGAGCTTTTATTTCAAACTCGCATTAATTTAATCTAAACATATCAAAAAACACAAGCAATTAAGTTTAATATGTTTCGTAGGGTATCCAGTTTCCAAAATATTGTAATAAAAATAAATACTTTTATTTCGAAAAAATAAAATAAATATAATTCGACAACGTAGAAGAAGATGAAAAAAAAAAGAAAAAAAAAATACCACTTCTTAAAATGGTAACTAATGCCAACTTTTCCTTCTATCTCAAAAGCTCTTAAAAAGTTAATGTCAAGCAGTGGAATCCTCATCCCCATCCCCCCGCCACTCTCCACGGATTGTATTCTGCTGATCAGAGTTTACGTCAGCACATTTCACTCTCTCACCAACGCAACGCAATTCCGAGTTTCAACTTCCTGCTCGCATCCTCACCAATGTTTGAATGAAAAATCCTTGGTGGACTCTCACACTGTTAACCCCGACGTATTCCATTTCCTCAACGCAATCTCCATTTGATAGTAACGCTCGACTTGTCACGTACACGAGGCTCACGCGCTGACTCTACGTCGAGTTCTCTCGCCAAAACCAGATAGACCAAGAGTAAATTAATGAACTGCAATAGGGTCGACGTATAGTCCATATAATTTAATTGGCTGATGTTAACGCTGCAGGTGTTTTTCTCGTCCATTGTAGTTCTCGATATTATTATATACAACAAACGAAGGGCCAAGACGTTAAAACAACAAATAGCCTTTTGCGATAAAACTCCGGCCGCGTATTAACGCCAACGTTTCACAGCTTTTCGCTCGCTACCATTGAAGGAGAAAAGGAGGGAGGGGAGGGGAGGAAGGGGGGGGGAAATAATACACCCGAATAAGTATTTGTACGCGTTAATCACGATTTAAGCTTTTCTTTACGCCTTTCAAAACTCGTGTTTACTAGTAAAACTTAAAAAAAGCGCCTTAAAAAAAAATCGCTGTTCGCATTATCTTTGTGTCATTAAGCGATGAAAAGGAGTTTACACGTAGTGCCGGCAATTTCGAAATTGACGTATATAAACATGACGTACGCGTTAAGTGGCAACTACAGTACCTTCCGAAGCGAGTTTTTATTATTATTATTTTTAGCAATAACAATCGATGATTCAGTTGAATGCGACTAAGTACCACTTTCCAATCTAATCCTAATTGCACAACCAGAAAATCTTAAGCTTAAATATGTGTGTGTGTATATATGTGTTATTTTTTTTTTTCTTCTTCTTCCTCGCTACACTCTTTTATTTTCTTCTTTCAATTTTCCGCATCAATGGAAAAGTGTGAAAAAACGCGATCATCCTTAAATTAGCCGTTAATCCCTTCTCATATAATTTCAATTTCATTGAATAAGAAAAGGTTATAGCAAGATTATCAACTTCAATCATTATTAAAGCTGGGGAGGATGAAAGGATGACTGCATCAAAAAACTGTCAATTTAATCAAGCGATTATATAAATTTAATCGATGAAGCGCAAATTTCTTTCTTTTTTTAAAAAAATTCAAATTCAAAAAAAAAAAAAAAAATGCAAAAATTCAAAAAAAAAAAAAATAATAATAATAATCATGTTTGATGTAGACATAAAATATCATCAAAAAACATAGATTCATAATTTATTTACATAAATTTGAATAAAATAAATAAAAATGAGTACCGGTAGAAAAAATTCAGAATGGTTTTGAAAACACCTGCAATATTTTAATATAGTGTCCATAAAGATAAAGTATAGTTTTGAAAAATTAATAACTATGTCAATTTTTAAGGAAAATCGATTTTT